>JBAHVQ010180856.1:0-16398 GCA_036872915.1 Nanipora kamurai
CTCAAGTTTCGAGATGTTAATTTTCGGATTATGTTTTATACTTTACTTTTTAAAATTGTCGGCTGGTTATGGTTTTTGCACCTGTATTATTTTTAATCTTTTAAAAATTGTAAATGATTTGAAACGTGTCTTTTCCAGTTCAAGTTACAGTCACATGCCAAATCTAATTAGGTAATGTCATGTACTTGCTTAAGTAACTGGCCATTCAATGGAAATCATATTTTATAATTAAGTTTTCTCAGTGTACAAAATGTAATAAAATATTTTTTTAAGAATATATAGACTTAGATCTTACTTAATAGGACCTTGTTCAATAATTTTGATTTTGCACTCCCACAAACAAACTGTTGTCTGTTAAAGTATCTAAATATGATTTAAGCCCCTGGTACAGTTTACACCCTAATCAATAGTGCCCAAAGTTCTGCAAAAGGATTAGGTGATTGGCTACATTATAACCTCTAGATAAATCTAAAAAAGTGCAACATGAGTAATGTAGTGGCCATCCTCAATGTTATCACTTTCTGAATTTGTTCATAATTCTACCTTATAAAGCAGAATGTGTGGTTGAAACTCAACTTTACCTTCCCCAAATTTGATCCAATACTCACAAAACAATGGGTGTAAAATCTCTTGAAATCTGAGTTGATAAAAAAGAGTAAATGCCTTATCTCGAGCTTTCATGGGCTTCAGACCAAATGCAGGGAAGGTTTATTGCTTGTTATGCACCGTATATTATGCCATTGAACTTATGAATGAAAACTTCATTTGATGAGAAAGGCTCCATTACCAAAAGGTGCTTTTCAAGTACAGTGACTTTAGTTCGTTTAATAATATTGCAAGCAAGGGAATAGGACAATGCATGTACATGTTAAGACACATTGGTGATTTTTATGAGTACATGTAGGAATAATTCAGGCTAGTTTAAAAGAATCAGGGACAATTAATTTTATTAATTGGTAGCAGCCTTTGAAAAGTTTAAGCAATTAGTTTCTGCCTCAGTTTCCTTCAAGGTAATAGGATCTAGAAATTGCACTATACTGTTTAATTGTCCTGAAGATATTGAGGGTATTGATGCAGCTAAATGGTCTCCTATGTTAAAACATTCACCAGAGATTTACCAGGCGGAAGTCGTAATCTAAGTATGAATATTAGAGCCCAGCTTAAAATTCTAATATGAATAGCCATGAACGAATCATACAAGAGAAATAGCAGACATGTTAATTTTATAAAAGCTTTACTGACGTTTCGTTGCCAATGCGCAACATTTTCAAAGTGAAGTTACATAAATTCGGTAAGGATATTAAACTGATATTTACAAGGTGTTGAAACAATTAGCCAATGAGAGGGAAGAAGGTAGAACGAGAGAGTAAGGTGAGAAGATAAATTAAAATTAAGCAAGCGGAACAGATCTGATGTTATCGTTAAGGTCAGGTTTAAATTTAGCGATGAGTAAGCTCTCCTTAATAAGTAACTCAAAGGGGTGAATTACAAGAGGAGACTATCGAAAAGTCCTCAGCTGAGATGTCGCGATGAGATGATTTAATATAGGAGAGAATACTAGGTAACTGAGTACAAGATCTTTTATTCCCGGTTAAAGGAGAGACACCTAAGTGTTCAGAAATGCGCGTGTGTAAAAGGCGGCGTGTTTGCCCTACATACGATGCTCCGCAGCATCGACACGGAGTATTGATAGACAACATGCGATCTCATCAGCTTGGGGATTGTGTCTTTGGACCGGAAAAAAACTAGAAATTGGTTTGCCACACAATTCACATTTGCCACACAATGCACAATTCAACTTGAGGAAAACAAAAAGAGAGAATTTTGGTTAATTGCGTAAGAATTTGAAGGGAGTGATTACTCGTGAATAGGAGGAGGAAATATATATATATTCGTTCATGGCTATTCATATTAGAATTTGGAGCTGGGCTCTAATATTCATTCTTAGGTCTCCTATGTTAGCAAAGAAATCATTACCATAAATGCATTGGCAGTAGATTTGCTATCAGCCAATGAATACTGCTTCATCCTCGAGAATTTTTTGGCAAACCACGGCCACGTCATTTGTTTAAGTCTTACAATTTGTTCAATTTCTTTTTCCATATTTCTCTTACAGTACACTGTATTTGTTTTGGTTGAGGCACTACCTCAACGAAGGATGATAATCATGATGATATCATGTTAGATGATATCATCTAACTGAAGATTTACCGACATCTAACGGCTTGCAGTCCAGCAAGTCATTGCCAACTGGCTCGTCCCAGGTTTAAATACCTAAGTAACCTTGCTCTACCATCTGAGTTCTAGTGGCTCAATGGTTAGAGGGTCTGGCTAGCATCAGAAGATTGCGGATTCGAGTCCCGTCTATAGCTCAGAGTTTTTTTGCGTTGATGGCGTTCCACAGTTTGATCAGCAAAAATTTCCTAAGACTTTAAGAATGTTATTGTTGCTCACTTCGAAAGTGCTTCTAAATAAAATCAAAATTGGGATAGGCAATTTTTACTGCCCCTTTAAAAGATACGAAAATTATAGAACTTTTTTTCAAATTCGATGATGTCATAGTGCGACATCACAACGGGACATTAGAAAGTTTAAGCATGCTAGTACCCAAAAACGAACGCACTGTATCAGGTCCGATATCAGGTCTGTTCAGTAAATTGTAGAGCGACCCCTGGTGACAGCATGACGACAACAGACTGCATCAGCAATGACGTACAAGCAACATAAGACAAGAAAGTCTAACAGTGGTACTGGTGTTTATTTTCACTGAAATATGGCATGAGCCGTGGCATCAAACCTGTAGAATAGATACCAACATGTGCCAGCCTCTTCCGTCAGAGCACTTACTTTATCGCATCCGTACTGTCGCAACAGTTCTGTGAATAACATACACGTATCGGTCTGTCATATCAAAGTGATACATCAGCGGCAAACGAACAGACTGCTACTGAAGTGGTTCTCAGTGCTGCATTAGTTTGATATGACAGACAGATACATAAATGTGTTTAATTGTGTATTTTAGTAATGTAATTAGTTAATGATGTAAGGCCCCTCTGAATACCAGCCTTGGCTGAATGGGCTACCCAACTGAAATAAACGTCATTCATTCATTCATTCATTCATAAATGTTCTTCACAGATCCGGTGCAGTCTGTAACAACATATGCGATAAAGCAATCGCTGATAGAATGAGTTGGTGTCGAAATTGCAGGTACGATTCGACAGGTCATTCTATATCACAATGAAATCAACATCGAGGCCGCAATAAAACGATGTTATCTAATGTTTTTCATACATCACCACTGAAGCACTCTGTAGCCATCATGGTGTGATCAGGGTCGCTAGAATTTTCTGAACAGACCTGATATCAGGCCTAATACTCAGAGTGCGTTTTTCAAAGCCTTCACTAAGTGATGGACGTAATATTTACTGGTATTCTATACCTGATTTTCGTTGAGTCTCCTTTACTTATTTACCTGTCTAAATGAAGAACTTTGTATCCAACTCTGGAAAGTGCAGCTGCAACAACAGCCTCTGGAAGTCCTAATCATAGCGATGTTCAAAAAATCGTTTAAATAACATTAAAAAAAGTTACTGTGGAAGAAAAAATTTCTTTTATGGTTGTTCTATATTTTTATAACCAAAATGTTGAATGACCAAGACATGAACCATCAAAATATGTTTGAAAATCAAGTCCAAAGATAGGTTGAGATACATACAAGTTGAATATTTGTTGACACATTCATACAGAAAATTGATCGAATAGCATGAACGGTGTAAACAAGTTGTGCGGTACCCCTTGAAGGACTCGAAGGAATGGCTGACTCGTCCCCGGTCAAAATGGCCGGCCAAATCAATTTTGGCTCAGAGATACCGCTTTTTATGATTGGTCTAATTATTCAGCTAAAATCCTGACAAAGTACTCTTAAGAATGCGACGATTTTTCACTGCACCAGTACCAAAAGCCTGGTTATTATCTGTAATTGAAACACCTTCATGTTAACTGGCTTATACAGTCGTGTCGCTTTTGTCAGCTGTCATGTTTACACGATATAGGATTGAAAAAGTGTGAAGCCTTCACCTGAACTGGAGCAATTTGAGAGTGATTTCTAAAGGGTGGTATGAGATGAAAACGGAACGCTTGGTATGGTGTCAACACAAAAAATACTGTTATTTATTGTTTTAAGTTAGTAAGCTGAAGTCAAATAGACATAAACCTTTACGCTGGGTCTTACTGCAAACGTCTGATGTCGAAACAGTGATTAGTGACCGCTATTAGACTCAAATTTAACGTGACCTGTCAAAATCACCGACCAGGCGAACATTTGACCGAGACAACTTCAAATTTTAACCGGTCATTATCCGCTGAGCCCCGCCTTGGACAGGGGGTACTCAACAACATTTTAGCCATAACAGCATAGCATAGAATAGCACACTGTTACAACTTGTTACATGTAATTAAATTAGGTAAAGATTAATAATTGTGATAATCATAAGTGCTGAATACGAATTTTGGTTGATGTGGGAGCTTGGTATATACCAGGCGACCAGAGAACGTTTGCCAAGCTCGTTATCTCAGAAAAACGATTTCTGAACTCTAGACGGGAATTGAACCCGCAACCTTCTTAGGAAAATCGTTTTTCTGGGGTAACGAGCTTGACCAACGTTCGGTGGTCGTCTGGTATATACCCAATTCCCACATGAATCGAAATTTGTGATGAGCATTTCAGTATTTCCGTCATTATCATACCGTGGTTCCGCTTAGGCAGCACATATGATGAACATGCACCTTAGCTCACCCCATCTGAGTCTAGATACTCAATGGTTAGAACGTCTCATCAGTCATCAGAAAGTTGTGGTTCAATTGCCGTCTAGGGCTCTAAAATCGTTTTTCTAAGGTGAAGAGCTTGACGAACGTTCGCTGGTCGTCTAATTGTGGGAATTGTAGTTCTGTCAATATTTTTCCCTGTTCTAATAACCATAAACAATTGTCGTTATAGTACTACACTGACACGGAAAAATATTTTTGAAACAATGAATTGAACAATATTGTTGGCTTGTCAGCACGGTTAGCCATGGTAACAAGGTTGATACAGCTTTACAATGTTGTACTAATGTTGGATTGTGAGATTTCTGTTTGTGCACGTTTGCTGCAGTAGTGTTGCGATTAATATGCCTTGGGGAACTGGGAAATAAAAGTTTGGAGGGCATTAAATTAGATGTAAGATTTCCTTTAAAAAGAGATTGAGCTGGAACGTTTACTGCTGAGAACATAGCTTATATCAGCTGTGACCTGCCAAGTGCGTCATAGTTAACCATTTGTTTTAATACCAGAAAATTCCCCCTAGGGGAAAACCCCTTTAAACTTCGCTTTGTCATGTCTATACCCAACAAATTATATCCTATAAAAAATACAACCCACAAAAGTGGAAAAACTTTCAAGATATTTTCCGTTGAAATAAAAGCCCAGTTTAAACAGGGCTTGATGAGATACTACTGAAATGCATGCTCTTAAAAACAACCCAATGCATACTTCAATTTTGATTGAGGAAATACATGCATATTTTATTAACACCAAAAACCATAGCCAGCCGACAATTTTAAAAAGTAAAGTATAGAACATAATCCGAAAATTAACATCTTGAAACTTGAGATCCAATTTAAAACAAGACAAAGACAGGTGCGGTAATATTTCGACTTTATTGCAAAGCCATTATCAAACCAGCTGGTTTGATAAATTAAATCAGTTGGTTTGATAATGGCTTTGCAATAAAGTCAAAATATTACCGCACCTGTCTTCGTCTTTTTTTAACTTGTATCTCAAGTTTCAAGATGTTAATTTTCGGATTATGTTCTATACCTTACTTATTAATACCAATTACAGTTTTAGAAACCAACCAAAAACATTATTTAGGTACTAGAAAATAAACTTTGTTATTGAGGATTGTTTGGATTTCTTAATCTTGTCAGTTTAATTCCGTTGCCGCATCCCTTTGGAGCATAGCATCAAAGATTTACGGTATGGCTATTCAAGGACTAAGATGCAGCCACATAAAGCAAGAATTAAAGCATGCAATAGTAAAACATGTTCTTCTTGAGGCGATATTATGGGAATAAAGAGTCAAAGGGGCTGTGTCACAGTGACACTGCGGATCCTGATTATGCGAGAGCTTGAAAAACTGTCAGGCCGACTGAAAATCAAGTTTCGTTTAGGAGGATTGAGAAAGTTCTGAAATCTCTTACTTTCACTTACTTTCAACTGGGCCAGTTTGTGCTTATTAAACCTTCCATGATTCTTGACTTCAACATGATTAATTTTGTTGACTTTTTATAATTATTTGGCTTATTACTCGTGGTGAGATATGTGGTGCATTCGGCTTGAAGAGAGAACTGGCAGTTAAAAATCTCAGCTTTCATCCAAATGATTAGCGCAATACAGGAGAACAAATATTTTTTCCCGAAAAAATGCTAAGATAGTTACTGAAGCCGGTCAGATTTCTTCGTCCTCTAACCGCTCACGGCGTTAAATGGTTGTCATTCCAGCCCAGCTAGAACGATATATCAAGTAGAACTTCGTCCACTTTTGTATTCTTTTTGGTTGCTGAAATACGCATCCTGAGAGTACCGTCACTAACAAAGCGAAAGTTAGTCAAGTGATAAAATGTGTGTCAATGAGAATGGCACATCTTTCAGTTGTAAACAAACGGCAAATGTCTGGTGTTCCAAGGCTCACGAACCAATAAGCCGAAATGATAAAAAAAATAAGAAAAATAACCTGAATGTTGGGTAGCATACTTCAGAATATGAAATTCAAAATTCTGGCAAGGAAATCGAATGGTTTTGGTAAGTTCATCTGTGATTCAGGCAACACGCCTTATTCAAATGCAGCGGAGTGTTACTAAAACAAGTAACGCAGTAACGAGTAACGAGTAACGCCGTAATGGGAAAATGAGTAATAGAAAATATTCAAGGTAAGGAAAATAGAGAAAAGATGAAAAAGGACTCCACGATCAAGGAAAAAAAGAAATGAAGACAAAGATGAAGCGTAAAACGATGCAATAAAGCGCCATGATTGCGTCGGTATAACTGCTGTACGAAGTAGGAGGCTGCGTCTGCAGTATTCAAGCGATTAAAAATATAAATGTTGAGATCAATGTTAATAAACATTGCGTAACAGAGTTTATAAGGACAAGTTTAACATCATTTTCACCTTCAATGTAGCCGAATATATCAGAGAGATATACCAGGGAGGTGGAACGACTGACATTTTGTGTACATGAATTGGATTGACTCTGCAAAGTTAAACCACGCACGATATGAGTTTAAGGTACGGCAAACATTGTATAGAGACACAAATCAGCTACAGTATTTGGGTTGACATTTCCCTCGAATTCATTATTTTTCTAATATCCTAAAACATCAGCTGCATACATTTACATTCTAATACGCAGCTTTTTTATATTTCTAAACCGCACCCTGTGCAGGACTTGAGGGAATTCCAGTGGGAGGTAAGGTGAGTAAAAGAAAACAAAGATTAAAAAGATAAAATTTCCAGCATCTCTCCGGGATCTTTTAATGTTATATGGAAATCCAGGGAAATGAGAGGATCATGAATTCCAGGGTCATTACAGGCAGGTAGTTTCAAAATGTAATATGACTTTTAGTGGTAAGAGAATTCCAAAATGGTGTGAACAAGTAAAAATCAACTGATGGGGCTTTGGGAATGAAAATTTGGGAAACTATGAGTTTTGGGTATATCATGAGCTTATTTCATTTGATATTGATATTCCATACCAGCATAAATGTGGCATGTCTGAGAAATCCACTAGATAACTGTTGACAGACCATTACTATAATTATCATCATTACCATCATCAATACCATTATAATTATCATCATGTTTCTTCTTTGGGGTTTTGTAACCCGTGTAAATAGTTGAGGTGCCCTGTGCCGTTGGCCATGTGGACCCATAAATCTAGGCGAGCAAAATATTCCTTTCGACTAGTGATATGAAAGACAACACACTAAAGTTGATTGTTGAGATTTTGAGAATAAAAGTAGAGTTTAATTGATTTAACCTAAGCGTAACAATTTTCTGAACCCATATAAATAACTCCCTCTAAAACATCCTACGTTTTATGCACTCCATAACCCATTATACTCCCTGATCCAATAAAGTTGCACGTTACTTCAAAACTTATGGTGACAACTAATGAAATAATTGGCATTCATGTAGGAATGTAGAGTACAACTTTTATATGTGTTAAAGTGGCTCCTTAGGGTTAGTTTTAATAGAGGACTGGTAACTACAGTAATATGGCATGGCACCCATGTGTAGATAGTGATCTATCAAATCATTATTCCATTACAACAACACTGTCTGTTTCGGTACCATTTTAATATTTCTGTATATTTCCTTTGGTGAATTTCTTTAAAACTTTTTAAGTAAAACAAATCGGTCAAGCGTAACTTGAACAAAATTTTTCATAAGACAGCTGACAACCAACGAATGTTCACTACAACCAAACTCACTACTTCAGAAAAACGATTTCTAAGCCCAAGACGGGAATCGAATCCGTAACCTTCTGATGACCTGTGAGACGCTTTAACCATTGAGTAACCAGATGGTGAGCTAAGGTGCAGGTTCGTCATGTGTACGGTCATCTGATACACACCAAGATCCCACATGAACCAGACTAATGTTTAGCATTTAGTACATGTAAGACAGAGTTGTTTAAAAGCTATCAAGTTTATTGCAAAAAAATCTTACTTAACAACCTCCTCAGACATTTTGGTATCTTATTCTTCCGTGGAAAATATATCCTGATACTAATTTTCAGAAAATTTTATGGAAGGAAACCTAAGTAAGATAATGTGTATTAACTGTGATAATCATAAAAATACGCAAATGTTTTATCGCTATTGTACCATGGAAACACTAGAAAACAGCACAATTAGGCAAGTATCTCAGGTTTATGATACTTAATTCTTCTACAATTAGGTGCACTCTGTTCCAAACTTACAAGTATTTTAAAGATAGAAATGCCCATAAATTAAGACCTTACTACTTGCAACTTGTAAGAGTAGAAACTGTTGGGAACCGCTTAAAAGTGTTTGATCTGAGTTTGCGGAGATCAGAGGGTTTTTAACTTTGAGCCCCTTGGATGTACACGTAAGGAATCAAACATTTCAGTGCGAAAGGTTGTGTAGATGAATCCTTTCATAACCTAGGACAAGTTTCAACCTAGGCTTGAATATTCCTGCAAGTTCCACTCAGGTGAATAAAATAGGTTGGTGTTAGGCAAGCAATTGAAAAAATCTTAAAATAGCCTCTTGAGGGGTGAAAGGGTAAAATAAGATAAATTAACACTTTTTGGTTCACACAACAAAACCCACTGGTGTTAGACAAATAAAAATCTGAAAAAGCTTTTAATGGCAGAAATTCATTTAATATCTATTCTTTTTTAAGGTTTAAACTGTATTAAATTTTACTTTTACTCAAAACTAGCAAATAAATGTAACCTATGGTGACCAAAAATCATATCTTAAATTTGGAGTTTTTGAGATCTTGTTGTACTGTACTGACGATCAGATTGGTGACCTAATGAAGGTGACTTTTTAAGTGGACTTTATTGTGAGATCTTAGTATAGTTGAGAGAGTCTGCAGTATTTTTCTTAACGTTGGGGAACGGGATATTTCGTCCGGGGAAGAGGAATACAGCACATTTTGCCACTACAGAGCATTATTAAAGGTCTTATTTATTTAGAATTTGTTGATTCAATTATCTGCCTGGTCATCAAAGTATAAGTTTTTACCCTAGGCGCAGTAGTGGAAAAAAGGATTACAGTAGATTACCTGGGGATAAATAATTCAAACTTTTTCTGATAATCCAAGTTTTTGTGAACAAATTAACTTCAATTGTTAATATGCACAATTGAACTCTCAATCATCCAGACTTATTTCATGTCTGTCAACAAGTCAGGATAATAAAGGTTCAACTACAGTACCGTCCGCGTCTATCTTAACATCGTCTATCGTCCGTCCGTCTATCGTCTGTAGTCCGTCCGTCCATCGTCTATCGTCTGTCCGTCTATCGTCCGTCCGTCTATCGTCTATTCCTTTATTGCTGTCTATTGCTTTTTCGTCTACAGTATCTGCGAACAATAGTATTATTGTTTAATACTTTCACCATGGAGTTCAGATTTCATTAGCTCTGCGTAAACGGTTTTTTCCCCCGACTTGTTTTCATGCTTGTACACTCAGATAATTTTATCAGGATTGCGACCGGGATAGCTCTCGATCACGATCACAATCCAGATAATTTAGCTGCGCGATGTAAACGTGGTTGTAGTATGCGTGTGTAGCGTTTACGGATTAAGCACCGGAGGTTCAAGCATCTGCACACAGGATTCAGGACACGAAGCCGTGTGCTTGATTACGGAACAGAGGCAGATCCAAACACCCGGTGGCGTATATTCGGTTTATCGCTTTATTCGTTTAACACAGTCGAAGTAACTATTTTCGCGGTTTTCATTTCGAATTTTAGCGTTTCGATCCAATTTGATGCGCCAATATTCTTGTGGCTATCCCCACAACCATTTTCGAGTTTTTAGATAACATAGGGCACATGCATACGCACGTGCTTATACACAATGATCAAGGTGCAACAAAGCTTTCAACTGCATAATCTTTCATTCGCAGCCAAATCAGCGAGCACTCTCCATTGCTACAAAAGAGAAATAAATGTAAACTAGAAGAAAGAGGAAGATTCTGTGCCATACGTGTTAAACAAACTTTATAAATAGTATTTTAAATTTGTAACTTTTTTAACTTAAATCTTTTCTATGTATTGTTTGTGACGCCCCTCGTGGAAACCAGCATTATGTTGACGAGGCTAGCGTGCTTAAATAAAGTTGTTACCTACCTACCCACCTACTGTAGTTCGTCGGAAATTTTCGAGTTCTGTCGAGTTCTTCAATAGTAGTTCTTCGATCGACTTGAACGTTTTTAGGAGAACTAAGAGAAACTTGTCAATCTCCAACTTCAAAGTCATCAAAGCAAATGCTAACAGTGAAATGAAAGTAGTGTGCTGCGTAGGCAGTGTTGAAATCCAAATCTACAGTAAACATAGCCGCCAGGTTAGTTATTAGCGAATTCCGAAACATGGAATGTACATGTAGACGTTTTTAATGAAGGCCATTCGTTAGGGAGAAACGTTGAGAGAATAAAATACAGGAACTTATTTATATACGTTTCTCTTTGACGAAGACATTTCCCTCGCAGGTCGGAGTTTACAAGTTATGTTAAAATAGACGATAAAAAAGAGACAATAGACGATAGACGCGAAGACGATAGACGAAAATAGACAAAAAAATGTGTTAAGATGGACGTGGACAGTACTGTACACCATCTATCTCTCGGTAATGTAATGTTTTTCTCTACTACCTAGCTGACGGTAATGGTCAAATAAACAAATTCTAATTACTGTAATTCTAATTATTATAACTTAACGTTTCAATTCACCTTCTAAGCCTTCACAGACTATTTCAGAACACTAACATATTTTGAGCTGAATGACACCTCCAGGACCAACTGTTAAATATTCCCCAATATTGCCCAAGATGATGAAAATAAAGTAATTCCCGACACAGTCTTGCACACTGAAATATTTGGTCCCTTATGTACAAGTAACGAGCCCTTTGTTTCTTCAAACCCAGGTTAAACATTTTTAACACAGATAAGAACTTGGACTACAGTACACATATGTACTCAAAAAAATACCAATTATCATTATTTCATTATAGTAGTTATATATACTAGTAGTAGTAGTAGCAGTAGCAGTAGTAGTAGTAGTAGCAGTAGTAGTAGTAGTAGCAGTAGTAGCAGTAGTAGCAGTAGTAGCAGTAGTAGTAGTAGTAGCAGTAGTAGCAGTAGTAGTAGTAGTAGTAGTAGTAGTAGTAGTAGCAGTAGCAGTAGCAGTAGCAGTAGCAGTAGCAGTAGTAGTAGTAGTAGCAGTAGTAGTTATAGTATATAGTATTATAGTTTTCTTTAACAGTAACATCCAAAAATCTTAAAATTTTATAGGAAATGTCGACACTAGGCGAAATAACCTAATTATAATGTTGTTGTTTTTTGACGGAGAGAAAAGTTGGTCGCCATAAATACAATTTTTTTCTAATTCAGTACATCGAACTTTTCTTTAACTTATCCTTCAGCCAGCTGGAAGAAAAAATGTCGCCTTGAAACTTAAATTCACAAGGAAGTTCGACACCATAACCAGCGCCTCAGTTGATCTGTTTGCCCTTGATGACAACCATCCCAATGTTAGTTGGACGCTTTAAAAATTTTGTTAGCCATAGTATCATTAGTTTGGGTACATGGTTAATCACTTTCATATCGTCTCATATTTCATTTGGATATAACGGTTTTGCGTTAGAAACCCTCATCACTGATCTTCTAACGGCGGCGCTTAAACTTCGCCTTTCCCAAACAACAGTGACCAAGTCGATTCATCTGCTGGTGGCGATACAGTACGGCAAACAAGCCTGGGATGAAGTCAGTCACTATAAAAAAGTGTTTCGTGAAGGTCGGCTTATTTCCCGATAAAACCTGCACGGCAGATGATGTCGACGATCCATTCGAAGGGGGAGATATGCAAGGTTTTGAGCAGTTGTGTTCTACGCTGGTGATGGAAGAATCAATAAATGCTTAACAATTTATCGACGCGGGAAGACCAGCTTCCTTCGTGTGCCAATCTTATCGACAGTTACCGGCCAAACTGGCGAGTAGACATCAGAGGCACAATTTTTGAAGAATTTACGACCGACAACAACGAGCCGCACACAAAGGTGTCAAAAGAGCTTTTTGGGATTAGCGAGATGAAGTTGACTGTCCTCTCGAAGAACCAACAATTAAATCTTCGGGCGAAGCCCTCAAGATGGCAGAGCACCTAGCGGAGTTCGCCGAATATCGTGGCCTTGAAGAACTTTCCAGTGCTTTTCTGAATGTTAACGACATTTAGAGGGACTTGCAGCTACGCGCGCCTCGCAAGCGAACACTTCTTGATTCTTTCTTTAATTAATAGTTTGACTTATCTAATTATGTATGTCATCATGTTTTAGGTTAATGTTTTGTGATATTTTGGACTCGTAAAGAAACATGTGGACTTACTAAAATAGTGCTATATTAATTGTTTTACGGTAAAACTAACCTATGACTTTAAAAACAAGGTGTAGAAAAAGCGGACATCCCTCTTAAGCAGACACCAAGACAATGTGCCAAGGGTGTCCACTTAATAGGTGTTCGACTGTATTCACATGGATCAGAAAACCTCAAGTAATCAACATAATAATACTAACAATAAGGAGTGATAAAGATAATGGTGATGATGATGGTAGTAATTACAGTAGTGATCTGTCAATAGTATAAAGTAAGCTCATGTATCCAGAACCAGCCGACAACTTATGTAATTTTATTGTATTTCTCTTGATCTTAGCTCATATCTTGAGTTATCAAGATGACATTATTGTTCGGAGTTTGTTTCTTCCTTTATTTCCGTAAGCTCATGTCATATCCAAAGCTCCAATCAGTTTATTTTTACTAGTTTACATAATTTTGGAACTGTTATACCATAACCTAAAAGTCATACTTCATTTTAAAACTACATGCCTGGAATGACTCTGGAATTCATAATCCTCTCACTTCCCTGGATTTCTATATAACCTTAAAATATCCCAGGGAAATGCTGGAAATTTTGTCATTCTTTGGGACCTCCTCTGAATTTCAAGTCATCTTTGTTTTCTTTTTTTTTCACCCTCTCTCCCACTGGAATTCCCCAGGTCCTGTAAAGTCAATCTTGGGATATGGTTTAAAATATCAAGAGACTGTGTATTGGAATATAAACATATGCAGCTGATATTTTAGGATATTAGAACAATGATGATTTCGAGGGAAATGTCAACTCAGATAGCTCAATAGTGTAACTATTACAATGTTTTCCATACCTTTAGCTCATATTGTGCATGGTTTGACTTTGCAGAATCAATCGAATTTATGCACTCAAAATTTCAGCTAAATTGCTAACTCAGTCAGTCCACCTCACTGGTAATAAATCATTACAATTAAAACTATTAGCATTGCCTATTTACACTGGCAATGGCACACAGCTTTTGCCACTCAACACCAAGAATTTAATAATTTTTTTTCCAAAATTCAAGACGATTTTTGGAAGATGGCTGGTTACATACTTCCTTTTTACAACCATCTGCCGTTTGTGACCACTTTTTCTGGTACAAACAATTTGTCATTAAAATGTACCTGGAATGAGCGCCCACCTGTCAAACGTGACCAGCAATTGCTTTTTAGCATCCCCAACACAAAATTTACCTGCCATGGGTGACCATCACAATTTAAAACTGTCACAAGGGCTTGTTTTTTTAATGTAAACACACGATTTAAAAGTGCACCCAGAAGCATGGCAGTGGTTACAAATGAACTCAACAAACTTTACATACTTTACCATCATAATTACATTCAGCAAACTTTTACCAGTTTAGCTGGTTACACATTAGCATTTAAGTGTTAGTGTTTTGCCTTGCAATATCAATTGAAACTGTGCTTTTATTTCAGTGGAAAAGATTTTGAAAATTTTTCCACATATTTTTTAATGGCTTTCTTTCTTTATTAAGAAATATTTTATTGGTTTTTAGTATCATAAGCACACTTTTAGTTGAATACTAAATTTAGCTGTAAACATAACAGTCTCTTCCAATATGGCTGCCGTGATGTCACATCCATACTATTTACATGTAACTGCCATTTACAACCACCTCTCATTTATGACCACTTTTGCCCAGGCATACAAAGGCAGTTGCAAAACTGTACTGTACTCACAAACAACATCCATGAACTGCTAATCAGTTAAACTTTGAATTTAATATTTGACTCAACAATACAGTAAAAGTGCAATGAAACACCCACCAATTTGGCAACGTGACAACACAACTCTTGATACTGATAGGTTACATGTATTCACATCACCTTGCATTTTAATGTTGCCAACAGTCAGTTTTGAATGTTTCTATTAAATGTTGAGGCATCAGCATCTGTTGTAGTTGTTGTACAAGATGCATGAACCTGATTCAACTTCTACAACATTTGCTGATCCAAGCCAATAAAATTACTATGTACAATAACAAGTTGTGCTTTTGTAGTAATTGCACCTAGCATGTTTGCTTCCAATGAATAAAGTATATCCAATTTAAAAATTTTTATATTATAGTTGTTATTGTTTTACATTCTAAACTTATATCTTTTAAACATATTTCAGCATGTATGCTGTATTTTGTTCTGACTTGATTTGTAACAATCACCAACTGAATCAAAACAACTTCAACTATATGGAAACCAGGCTTTACATAAGGAGTGTGTACATTGACATTTGTTAGCATTATAGTAGAACCTGAGTTTTATGACCACCCCTGTTGCCAGGCAAAAGTAGTCATAAATGACAGGTGGTCGTTCAAGGCAGTTATCATGTCATGACATCGCAGCCATTTAGGCTTACAATAAAATGACAATAATTAGCGTCGAAAAGTGGTAATGAAACCTGACTTTCTAAACTAGGTTGAGCTAGAATAGAGTGGGAAATTTATCAAAGTGTATAAAGGCAAAAGGTTAGGGCACTTCCAAAACTGTGAAATAGAAATACTGACATTCCAAGCAAAGGCCCTTCATCACAGTGAAATGTAGAAAGTCAATCCAAAGTGCACTTCAATTTTCATTGAGAGAATGTATCTTAGAACAACTAGAGGACGTTCGTCAAGCTCGTTTACTCAGAAAAAACAATTTTTGAGCCCTAGACGGGAATCAAACCCACAACCTTCTGATGACCGGTGAGACGCTCTAATCATTGAGCCACTATGACTCAGATGGCGAGCTAGGCTGCAGCTTCATCATATGTACTGCCTAAGCGGAAGTCACGATGATAATAATGATTGTATACTTAAACACTCTAGTTGTTCTGATATTTACCAAGCTCCCACATGAGCAGGTTTACTGTTCAGTGTTTAAGTATTCGATCATTATTATCATATCGTGACTTCTGCTTAGGCAGTACATATGATGAACCTGCAGCCTAGCTCGCCATCTGAGTTATAGTGGTTCAATGGTTAGAGCATGTCACCGGTCATCAGAAGGTTGCAGGTTCGATTCCCGTCCAGGGCTCAGAAATAATTTTTCTGAGTAAACGCGCTTGACGAACGTGCTCTAGTTGTTCTGATATTTACCAAGTTCCCACATGAGCAGGCTTACTGTTCAGTGTTTACCGTAGTTGACCGGGTAAGCGCCCACCATCACGATGTTTTAATTTTCATCAAAAGAAGGGGGTGGGCGCTTACA
>JBAHVQ010180867.1:0-16397 GCA_036872915.1 Nanipora kamurai
TATTTATTTATTTATTTATTTATTTATTTATTTATTTATTTATTTATTTATTTATTTATTTATTTATTTATTTATTTGACTTTCTCACTCTAATATGAGTGGATCAACCCAACACTTGAGATAACCAATTACTAGAGATCTAGGACCTATTGTACTTCATTCTCCTTTTTATAAATATAGCATTTTGTGAAGCAGCATAAAACTTGTCTACCTATGTATTTAGGTCATGTAGAAGCAAGCTCGTCTGCTGCTAAGCAGCGTTCAGCTAAACACATTACCGAACCTAAGAATTCTTCGACGAAAGCTCAAATGACGCCGGCTCAGGCGGCAGCAGACTGGATATTAAGTGCCAAGGCCGAGGCCGATATGACTTCGACCATTAAGCCAGATGACTCAAAGGTTAGTGTGCTGAATCGATTTGTCTCAGGTAGTTCTTAAATTTGAGTAATTTTGTTCTTTGCCTCAGGATGAACCGTAAAATTCTAAAGTGTTCCCAATTGTTTATGTAATATAGCATGCACGAGAAGGAGCGTTTCATCAGGATTTTCAAAAAACTTCTCGGTGTTGGGATATCTGATAAAACACTACTTTCGAGTCTATGATATTGCATCTTAAAGGAGTCAATATTTGAGGAGAAAATCGACGTGAAAGTTGGATTAATTTATGTAATTTCTTCCTCAGATATCCAAACGTCGTCTCGGTAGTGATTTTCTTTCTGTTTTGCTCAGGAATTATGAATGAATTTGAGATATAATATAGAAAGATACTGCAAAAACTTAAAATGATGAAAAACTTAAACGTAACCAAACTTGGAAAAACCGTCACAAAATCAATATTTAAAAGCTTAAAATCTTTCTGTTTCCTTTTTATATAGACTGATGGTAAAACACCAGAGGAAGATGAAATTATGAAACGAGCGAAGTACATGCGGATGCAGAGGGAGAGATTATTAAATTTAAAGAAGCAAGAGCGAGCAAAACGGCTGCAAATATTCGAAGAAGAACAGCCGGTGAAAAGACCAATGTCATCCACAGTAGCTCGCCGGGTGACCCAGGGGACTGCAGCTGATAAACCTGTTACAAATGAGGATAGCGCAAAAGAGCAGAAGAAATTAGCAATGAGACGGGCTTTGGCTGAAAGGCTAAAGAAGGAAGTTGTTAATGAGCACTTTGAGAAAAAATAACAAATACGATCATGTGTAACAATTGTACTTTAAAAAAGTACGTGCTTCTTTAAAGATAATGCTTTAACTAGTAATATAAAACGTTAATTTATGAATGTTACGAACTACAGTAAGGATAATCTGTTATTAATATATGATGAAATTTATTTACATTATGCAAGCGATCTGAGAACGTGTAAGGACTAGATAATTTGCCACGAAGTTAGTAGGTCGCTGCTTCAAAAACATCTTAACTGATATGTTTGATTTTAAGTCATGTATGTGTAGTGTTTTCTCCATCCGGTCTCGTTTTTCAAATGCATGGTGACCAAATTGTCGCGGACAGGTCCTCGACTGCTCGCCCGACCGGGTTTTCCTGAAACATCGTTGGATTCTAACTTAAGCCTGGTTTCCATGTAGTTTTAAGCTGTACATGAAATAAAAATAAATTTTGTTTCTGTTAAAGAATTGTAAGAGTTTTCAGTTCTTTCATCTCTCTCTATCTCTATCTCTCAACCTCTCACTCACTCTCACTCTCACTCACTCTCACTTTCTCTCACTCTCTATCTCTCTCACACTCTCTCTCTCTCTCTCTCTCTCTCTCTCTCTCTCTCTCTCTCTTTTTTTCTCTCTCTCTCTCTCTCTCTCTCTCTCTCTCTCTCTCTCTCTCTCTCTCTGTCTCTCTCTCTATCTCTCTCTCTATCTCTCTCTCTATCTCTCTCTCTATCTCTCTCTCTCTCCAAAGTTTCTTTACGAAGCCTATCACTTTTCTCAGTTGATCACAGATTACACAAGAGTGACAGACAGATCTAAAACCCTGATTGATCACTTGCTTAGCAATGAGCCTCAAAACATGGTGGAAGCAGGAGTTATTAAAACCTGTATAAGTGACCATTACTTGATATATGGTGTCAGGAAATTTCAAACAATTAAAAGTGAACCAAAATATATTGAATGTCGAAATATGAGAAACTTTGAACCACAATCATTTATATCTGACCTCCAAAATGTACAATGGCACCTCCTAGAACAACATGATGACCCAACTGATATGGTCCATGTATGGGAGAATTTATTTATGAAGGTACTAGATGTTCATGCTCCTTTGAGAAGAAAGAAGGTAAAAAATAAACCTTGGCTTACTCCTGAAATAAAGAAATTAATGTATAAAAGAGATTATTTAAAAAGAAATCTCAAATAAGTCAAGGTCCACATCTGAAGCATATAAACGTGCAAGAAATCAAATTAATGCAGCAATTAAAAAAACTAAAATAAATTATTTTAAAAAAGAAATTAATTAGGACAGCCAAAGCAGCTGGCATACTTGGAGAGCAATTAATACTCTTCTAGGTCGCAAATCAAAAGTCACTGGTGTGATGGAACTAAATGTTGATGAAACTGTTGTCACTGATCCACATTCAATATCTGAAAAATTTAATGATCATTTTTCAACAGTAGGTAGCAAAATCAATGACAATGTTCCACACACTCATATCTCACCAGAGACGTTTGTTAAAGAGAGCGATTCATATTTTTATTTCTCTACGATTGCTTCTCCAGTTATTCAGCATGTGCTTTCCACATTGTCTGTTCGCAAGGCCTCAGGTCTCGATAAGATTTCGGCTAAGATTCTGCGACTTGTTGCTCCAATTATAAGTGGTCCTTTAAGTGTAACATTTCATCAATCCATCCTAACAGGGATTTTCCCTGACAGGTGGAAGAATGCAAAGGTTTTTCCAGCTCGCAAGGATAATGCTAAGGATAACCCAAATAATTACCGACCTATCTCTGTGCTACCAGTTGTAGCTAAAAGTTTTGAAAAACTCATCTTCGATCAAGTATATCACTATTTAATCGAAAACAATATCCTAAGTAGGTTTCAATCAGGATTTAGGTCTGTCAACTCTACTGTTGCTGCTCTCTTACAAGCTACAGAAAATTGGTATAAAAATATTGATTGTGTCTATATTAATGGAGTAGTTTTCATTGACCTAAGTAAAGCATTAGACACTGTTGCCCGTACAATTCTGTTGAAAAATTTAAGTAAGTATGGAATCAATAACACTTCGTTTGACTGGTTCACTTCATACCTAGGTCAGAGATATCTGTGTTGTATGGTCAGTGGTATTCAGTCAGACTTCAAACCTATTACCACAGGAGTTCCTCAGGGATCCATCTTAGGTCCACTATTATTTTAATTATACATCAATGATCTACCAAACCGATTGACATCTACCACTCCTGGTATGTATGCAGATGATACACAAATTACAGCTTCTACCGAAACTGTAGATGATCTTCAAAATATTTTAAATTGTGATCTTAAAAATCTATATACATGGCTCTGTGCAAATAAATTATCTGCTAATTCTACAAAACCAGATTTTATTGCAAAAGCTTCCAATTATCGACTTAATCAGTTCACAACTGATCAAAAAATTAATCTTAATAATGAAGCTATTAAAAGAGTCACAAAATCTAAGCTGCTAGGTGTTATAGTAGATGACAAACTTCTTTGGGATGCTCATGTGAATAAAATAATTATTCCAAAAAATTCTAGGGTTTGGGGATGCTTCATCAATTAAGAGATCTACTTCCACTAGCTAACTTGATTGAAGTATAAAATGCACTCATATCCCCCCATTTTGATTACTGTTCTCTCATATGGGGAAATTGTGGCACTGTCTTAAAGTGCAAACTTCAAAAACTTCAAACTAGAGCTGCTCGTATTATAACTAGATCTGGCTATGAAATTAGGTCAACCACTACTCTCAATTCACTAAATTGGTGTAACCTAGAATCGCAGAGAAGTCAAAGAAAGTGATGCCCCAAACCACTTACAAGAATTGTTTTCTTTTGTCAACGAGTCTCGTGGTTACAATTTGAGAAATTCGGATGTAAATCTTAAAATCCCATTACCTCGAAGCGAATACTCAAAACGTAGTTTAGCATGCAGTGGTCCTGTATTATGGAATGATTTACCATCATCGATAAAATCTGCATCCTCTCTCAACAGTTTTAAAATCTTTATAAAATCCTATGACTTTGATATGTAAGTAGATTGTAAATACTTTGTACATAGCTATATTATATAAATAGTTTGTTTTACTAGTTCTTAACTTTAAACGGCTTTCTTGAAAAGCAATTCTGTAAAATTGAAGGAACCACCGTTTTTAAATAAAGATCTCTCTCTCTCTTTCTCTCTTTCTCTCTCTCTCTCTCTGTGTTATTGTGATATTTAAATTTGGTTGATATTTATCTCTGAATATTTTTCTTGGCTTTACCGTTTTTCTCTTCTCCAGTGGCAACAACCTACCTGTTTAGTAACCTCGATCCAGCCTTCCTCTCTTCTCCCTTACCGTCAGGAGAGATACTTTGGTTGCAGCTGGTCACCTGACCACCCAAGTTCTTGGTGGTTAAAATAACGATTAAAAGGAGGGGAGGTAAAGTTTTAAAACTGTAATTGTGAATAAATCAAGCGTGTGCCAAGGTGAAAGTTAAAGTGTCGTTGAGTCGCGGGTTGCCAGGGTAAATATCTAAACAAAGGCCAGTTATTTTTTCGCTTTTATAAAACAGCTTTGGGAACCCACCCTCGCTGCGGGATCGTTGAAGCAATAGAGAGCTTAAGCAACCGACGTTTTTGTGTCACAAACGGCAACCGGAAGATTTACTGAATAACACATCTTTTTCAATTTTGGGTAGTGTATTCTTTCAACAAGATGTTTCATCCAATCACAGATAAGGAATAATTTAAAAATCCCATGAAAGAACACAACATCTGTAATCGGCAAATCAACAGTCAACTTAAGT
Source organism: Nanipora kamurai (assembly GCA_036872915.1). NCBI lineage: Eukaryota > Metazoa > Cnidaria > Anthozoa > Scleralcyonacea > Helioporidae > Nanipora > Nanipora kamurai. Next base: position 4,973 of record JBAHVQ010180867.1, read on the forward strand.
CACTTAACTTAAAATCTCAAGAGATATCACAGCATGTTTTAGTAGGCGAATTAACTGACAATTTCGACAATCTAGGGATGGACGTCTCTTTAAAACATCAGAACGCTGGTAAGGACGTGTGTGAAAAACCAAAACGTCGTTTCCGATGTTCATCGATGCTGCTGGGATTTGAAATTATTAATTTTCTTTATTTTGCATCAAAAATCCTATTGAAAGAAGACGCCGTCCGTGAATCAAGAACGCCTGTTGCTTAAAGTCTCGAATGTGGTCAGGTGACCAGCTGCAACCAGGGTCTCTCGACGACAGGAGAGGAGAAGGCAAAGAGCCTGGGATCGAGGCTGCCTCACTGAACTCTACTGTAGTATAGACTGGAAGGCTGACTGCCACTCAAAAAGTGAAGCCAAAAGTGGCCGACATGGGCCTCTTTTGGTCATTTCCCACAGTTTCCCACACGGTCACATCAATCAGAACCTGTCCCTAGCACAATAACTCTAACCTTAACCCAAACCGGAACCTTGATCTAATCCCCCGGAAACCCAATACTTGTGATTTCCAAGGGTAAGGTCTCCATCTAAGACACATTTCCAGCGAGTTTCCACGACCAAATTTTTCTCCCGGGGGTCGAAAACTAAAATCTCCATGTTATCCAGCAACACCCGAAAAACCTCGTGTAAATTGTTCTGAGAGGACTAAACACTAACGATCAAGTCCGTGTGGAGGCTGGGGGAAAATGACGAAAAGGCCTCCATGTCTGCCATTTTTGGCTTCATTTTTTGATTAGCTCAATGACTAGAGTCAGCTTTTTGGTCTATTAGAGTGGCCTTTTTAGCTCCCAGTTTGTTTTCCAGTTCAGATCACGTGATGTTACTCATGTTTCTTTGAAATTTAATGATATTCAGGTACGCATGAAAGCATAACGGTTAAAATGATGCAACGATGCTCGATGAAGTACAGTTTTACACACAGAAGATTTTATACTGGGATGGTGAAATGAAGTGTAGTGGAGGTATCTGTCGGTATGTATTGCTGGTTTGCGTTACACAATGTGACACAGAAGTCCGTCAGGCTTAACTGCGAGGAGAATACCCAAAATGCAGTCACAAAGTTAGTTTTCCTAGGCCCAACGAGGAGCTCCACAACCTATAAAATGCTGACAACCTTGACATTTCGAAAGCCAAAATCCTGGTACGTCTCAACCAATTCTGTCCAAAAGCTTGCTGTCACAAACAAAAAACCTTCTTGTTGATCAAAATTCAGGTTTACTTTGCAGTATGAAGTCGGTCCACGAGAATGGTTACAGGTTGTCTTTCCAGACCCGTACGCTTCAGAAATCTTTCCTTTGGTACACGACTGGCTTGGCCACTTTGGAGTCAAATGCACTTGGGTTCGCTTAAAGCAATCTTTTTACTGGCCCGAGATGTCGCGTGCAAGAATGGGTGAACACGTGACCTATGCATGAAGAATAAGAATGCTACAAACAAAGGCTACAAGGCTGTAAAATCCTTTGTAAAATTTGTTTTCGTTTACATGAGAGGAGGGCCAGCCCGTCTAAGAAAGATTTCGCCTAAGAGAGCTGGATATTTGCCATGTAAACAAACTCAAGAGAGCTGGCCCTCCTAGGAGAGCTGAACAACTCAACGGACACATGCGCATTTGAGACTTTCTATGAGCAGCCCTCCTTAAAAGCTAAAAAATTCCCATGTAAAGCACGGTGAGATCCAGCTCTCTTACAAGGGCTATCCCTACCAATAAACTTGGCTCGGTTCCGTATAGACACCTCCTTAGTCAGCCCAGGTACATTGGATATCTATTCTAATGTAAACGCGGGGTGAGCTCGGCTCAGCGGGCCATCTCGGGTATCCGGGCTGGCTCGCTCTATCGAGCTCCTAAACAATTCCTTACTTTTGTCATGATTACATGACATGATTTCGAGAAGTCCTCGCCAACAGTTCATAATCAAGATGAACCTTAGCCTGTTTCCACTGCAAGCAGGCAAGATGAACTTTTCGCCGTTAGAAAAGTTTACGTTATTATCTCTATTATTATTATTCGACCACATTTACTTTCTTTTTGACTCTGTAGATGACCGCCGTTAAGGCTGTCGAAACGTCAGTCACTTCCGTCAGTCACGGACTTAGTAATCCGGAACTCCAACTCCGGATTTTCCAGACAACCGAAAATAAGTGATCTGGATCTGAAAGATGGAAACTTTCAACAGAAAACAAGGAATAGAATAATAAGGAAATACTTGGAAATAATTTCCGTAAACCTATTCCGAGTGCTTATTGAAATGTACACAATAAGTCAATATACTCGAAAACATTTCCGTATTCAAGCAGTAAACAGAGCGAGCCGCGTTCCAATTTAGAACGCTACTAAAGAGATTGCGATAGGATGCGAGCAAGCTCTCCTTTCCCCAACCATGCTCCCCCAACCCCCAAAGACGGCCTGCTTCCAAAATACACTGCATTCGAAGACTTTTACACTGGCAACGGCGTGGAAAATCCTACTATTCTCAAAGTTGGAAGCATAGCTCAAGAAAATCTCTACCAGATAAAACGTTAAAACAACAACATGCTCTTGTTCTGTCTATAAATTCCATTCCTCTAGAATCGTTGCGATTTCATGTTTACCAGTTTCGGTTGCCACCGTATTAGTATAAACAGCATTAAAATACTTTTATACCAAAACTCTTCATAAAATATCAGCTATTGATTGACCCGTCCTTAAGCATAATCTAATTATAAATACCAAAACGCAGCACAATATCTTGTTGAGAGCGATTGTGGGACTAGAATAAAAGGAATCATAACATTTAATGGAGTTCTAATGTTAACACAACATCTTCAGGGAATAATTAAAATACGTCATGAAAACTTATATATATATTTACAGCCATTGTCATTAATTAGTCATATTGTCATTAATTAGTTTTTTGCAAGTGTACTAAAATCCCTGCGATTCCAAAACATATCGTTTATTTTTCGTTATCGTTTACTGGGCAACATTTCGTTAAATTCGAACCCAATTAAAAAGACTTCTCTCATCTGCTTATCCTCAAATTAACATCAGGTATATTGCTCGTTTAGGTTTTTTCATTTCTTTCTTTTCAAAGATAAGATTCCTCAACGTCTCAGATCACATGTAGCATATTGTAGTTTTACGTGTCGAAGCTGCGGAATTTCGTATATTGGAGAAACATCCCGGACGCTTACATACACGTGTTTGTGAACACATGGGAATTTCACCTCTCAGTGGCAAGAAACGTTCTAACCCTCCCTCACTACTATTCTATCACCTTGACATCGGTCATCCTGTTTTGACGATTTTAAAATAAATTTTTTTCATAATTTTGAGTTAGAACTTCTCTTACGAGAAAGTCTACTCATTCGCAATCATAAATCTTCATCAAACGCCAATATTGGCTTCGCATCTCTTATAATCTCTGTTGCTTTCACTCGTTTATATCCAAGCTTGCAAACACCTACACTTTCTACGCTCTGTAGATTGAGTTTACTCGTATGTAACCTTATACTTGTAAATTTTATTTATAGTATCCTTCTTTGATTGGTTAACGCATGTGCAATTAATGACACCTCTGTAAATATATACCAAGGTTTTCATGGCGTTTGTCAATTATTCTCTGAAGATGTTGCGTTAACAACGAAACGTTATCAAGATATTATGCTGGGCTTTGATATTTATAATTAGAACTCTAACTCTACACACACACACACACACACACACACACATACACACGCACGCACATATATATATATATAAGTTAAAACAAACTTTTTCGATCAACGTGATCATCTTCAGGTCAAGTTAAGATGATCACGTTTGTCGAAAACGTTTGTTTTTAACTTGACTTTTTAACTTCTCCATCTTGTATATACATATAACATTAAAATTAGTAATTGATATATAATTTAACTCGTATATCAATCATAAGAATTTCCATTAATAGAAATATGCGGCCGTTAGCGGCGGAAAGTGATGAAACTTATCAGGGCTTGCTGGCAGGCTCTACGTCCGCTTCTTCGCCTCAGTGTTTCTCCCGTTCCCATACCCCTCCAGGGCCTCCCCTCCCCAATGTCATAGATACTGGGAATTTCTGACTCAGTTACATGAAATGGAGTGTATATTAGGTGAAGGTAAACTTTCAACCGTTGGAATTGTACAATTTAAGACAAGTTGCTTTCTCCAACAGCCTTTGTAGCTCAGCTCGGTAGATCATTGCATTAGATTCACATGATAGCAGGATTGATTCCCACACTGGGAGTCCGTAAAGCAGGATTTTTTTTACAACCGGTCGCTGTTCGGTCTTAAAATCAAGCATTTACTTTCACATATCGACTCAGAATCTGTTTCATGTGGTTGAGCGTAAATGTTAAATGTTTCTAGAATATACTATTTCGAGGTATTCGGTTTCAGTAGTGGATTCAGAAAATTTGAAAAGGGGAAGGCAAAAAAAAATTTTAAAGTGAAATGACTATAAAATCGATGAAGCAGTGGTCAGTTTGAGTTACGATAGGCATGAAACCTTTCTCATCCGCCGACCGTCTTGTCTAACCTTGTCTCATCATTATTTTTAATTTCACCTGATAATCCAATGAAAATATAGGTTGCAACGAACAATGGGGCTAAAATATGTCATGAACACTCAAATATAGACCACCTGGAATGAATTCCTGTTGGACAAAAAATGCTCTGAAACTAGAGAATTTCCATAAATTATATAGTCGGATGTGTTGAAAGTCGGAACTTTCAAGCTGTCCTCCAGATGGGTTGTTTAGCATATGAATGCAAGTGGTCTATATGAACACCATGAATTTGTTCGGCATGTTCAAGCTCCAGAAATAACGATCTATGTACATACACTGTTCGCTGCCTATTTTAGCTGTGGCAAATTTTCTATTGTATCTATGGTTCCATTGTTTTTAATGGTGGCGAATACGCATTAAATCAAGTATTTTAACGCTGTCCTAGAATATGTTCTCCACATTGCTTGAACCCTTAAGGGCGACGCAGTTAAAATTATGGAATGTTTAACTGCAAGCAAGAGGCTAGGGTCGCTTCAACATCGCCCTTTCATTGATTTACCACTGGGTTTTCCCTCTTTCTTGCTGTGTAAAAGTTCTGATTTGGATGAAAGTGTGGCTTAGCAGCTATACGTAAAAAATGAGTACGAAGTTGCCGAAAATATTTCTTTGTATCATCAACCTGGGGGTTCTAGTAACTAGCTCACTACTATGGCGACACAATTTCCATGTAATTATGTCCAGTTTAATAACCTTGGAAACTTTAACTGTTTCAAGTGGTTTTTACAAACAGTCTTCAAGTAGTAGCGTAGACAGGATCTTGTCTTTGGGGTGGTCGACCTTCAATGTTAGCATGGTTCAGCTTCAGTTCTACCTTTCCTACCGGGATTTAACTTCTTAATAGTACATTTCACTTTAAGTCTTTAGACTTAGTTATTCAGAAAAATAACTAGATTGACGTTCTTTTTCTTGGATACAATACTGGTCAACACTGTCTTGGAATTATAGTCCTGCAAAAAATACAAAAGTTCAAAATTTTCTCTTTAAAGTTTTAATTTTAAAATTCTCTCTCAATGTTATGACGTCAGAAATTCATGTCAAACAAATCTCATCATTTCAAGAACAAAGAGAGATATGGAAAAGTTGATAACACTCCTTATCGCTCCAACAGTCTTTCAAACAAACCAAACTTAATTTTAGCACGTGTGGCTTTGTAAGATATCGATCCGACTTTTGTAGTACCTTATCGTTTACTGGGCAAAATGTTTGACTGAAATCAAACTTTCATCCAATGACTACTTGCACTCATACGCTTTAAGCCTGGTTTAAACGACTTACGCAAATACAAGGGCAAGAACAATCGAAATTTATCTGTGAACAGGAGGAAAACAAACGCAACAACGACCACGAGACAAAAGAACTCTCCTTTCTCATTTGTCTTGCTCTTATGCTAGCACTTGTGCTTGCAGTTGAACCAGGCATAACGAACCATGTTGATGAGAGCTTCAGAGTTCCGACAGATCGATTTATTATTGAATTCTTTTGTGTATGAAGTATTTCATGGTCCGACCGGGGAGTAAGTACAAGAGGCAGTTGAAGCTTGTGACGTTTGTGAGCCCACGATTCGACATTACATAACACTTGCTTTGGTTTCCGAGGAGTGGAGGAGGAACATCTAAACTTCTTCATTCGAGCATATTTTATATCGTTAAAAATGGGTCTTAACAGTTCATGTTTGCTTCAAGATGAAGACATTGAACAGATTAAGAGAGAAACGGGATGTAAGTAGACTGGTAATATTTAATAAATGACTGGATCCAAGTCTGATGTCTAGACGGTTCAGTAAGATCGTTAAACAGAGTTTTGTGTGTTTGGCAAAAACCGTCGTCGTGTTTTATTAATTACTACTTCACTGCTGTGTTACGTTTATACTTTATAATTTTAATATTACAAATAGGAAAAAAAGGCCTTCGGCCGATGTGTCGGGATAAGTTTTAAAGCTGAAGAACTTGATCTTAATGGACTTCAATTAATGCGTACCTAGTCAAAGATATTAACAACCGGTAAATTTACGAGAACTATACGATAAGTTGTCGAATGGAAGTAAGCTCATTCTCTGGCAAAAAGGTCAAATCAACGGAAAAAAAATTCCAAATCTTACACTAGTGTAAAATGATATAAATGTACATGTAAAATACGATACCCTTAGGGTCCACCAGTTTGACAAATGTTTCGTACTTGTTTTGAAATATTTGGCTTAGCAAATTTCGTTGGGAAGTATTAAATGTTGCTCTTGCCCTACTACCAAAAGCGCTACTTGAAACAGTGGAAAGTTGAATTATTTATACGGTATCTGTATATGAGACGAAAAGAAGTACTTTCGATTGTCAATGATTTTAACGATAAACTGTCATCTCAGTGACTTGAGGCATTACAGTAGTGTTAATGAAGTATCAAACTGTAATAAATTCTTGCATTGTGATGGTATTATATTATGTAATAGCAGTAATACTTTTGCCAGTGTTGAGGTTGGTTTTTAGTGCCATGCATGTATTATAGCCATCTAAACTGACATGGAAATTGTTACATGGCAGATCACAGACTTACTTTAATTACTAAATGACAACCATATAACAACAGCTGTAACTGACAGGGTATAAAAGGAGCTGTTATGAATCAATCATTTACACACAGCAACCACAATTAAACTAAATTCTAATTCACATACTGCCAAATGATACAGTAGCAACAAGTGAAGACTGTGGGGACACAAAATTAACAATAATTAAAATAATGTTCCCATAGTTATCAAACTGTGGCTGTTGCCTCACAATAAAATTGTGAACCTTTAGCTGCAGTTGTTCCATCATATTACAAGTTCAAGTAAAATTAATAACCCAGTTTCAAAGTGAATCTTGTAGATGTGAAGTGTGACTGGTAGGGAAAATTGGTCTACATCTCCTTTGCCCTTGATGAGTTTTTGGGCCTATCGTGTAGCTTAGTTGCTATAGTTAGAAAACTCGAACTTGTACTGTGTTTTGCAATTGTGTTAGTTAAATACATGTACGTGTCTGCAGGCTGAAGAAAGTTTCTTCTGGCCTCTTTAATGATATAAATACAGCCAACGTTTTCCAATAAATCCCACAATTTTTTAACCAATAATCAGGCAATATTTTATAGGGCCTGGCACAGACTAATAAAGTATTTTATCAGTTTCAGAAAAACAAATAAAAAGATTGTACTTCAGATTTTTACATCTTGACTCAAGGAATTGTGGAAATTTGAGGTAATTAATTAAGCAGCCAAAGTGTATGCCAAGGCTTCATTTTTTAAGTAAGATGCTAATATTTTGTAGTGAGAAGAATGTAGTCCACTGAATTATGGCAACTGATGTGAGTTGGCTTCATTTTGAGCTTATCAGCTCAGACAACTTTTTTTAAGTCCATAACAGGAATAGCATTTTGACTGCTGTTAATATGCTCAAATGTGTTATAGTTATAGCAGTGATAGTTACACATACCAATGCACCTTTGGTAAGCAAGCTTACAGGAGTGCCCACTGGTTTGTTATGTGTCATGTTGACTGGCAACAGCTGAGGTATATATCAATTTGTCAAGTAAGTGGTTAGGGTAATATGACACACATAGTTTGGTGACTTTACATAGTCACAAGTTTATAAAGATTGCCTTTGCTCTTTCATCCTTCCTATTATCAATTATCTATTATTTTTGGTGTCATACCATGCTATCACAATGAAATGTTAATGGTTAGATCATCTCAACAGTGATCTCAAGATCAGTGTTGACTAATGACGACAGTAACATAACTGGAATGGGGGAAATAATTCTCTTTCCCTGGAATAAGGGGACAGAGGATTTGTTCCTCTTCCCCAAATGTGAGTGTAATTGTTAATGTGTTAAGAATCTGATAAGTTTCCCAACCTAAAAAGTTAGAATAAACACTTAGAAGTAGTAACACAAGTTCTGCACATTCTTCTCCAGAGTTAATTGTCGATTTCTCTCTTAAGTGCTTCCTCGAGTCACAAATTAATGGTGTTTTTGTCTCTGGTAATGATATCCATGGCAATGCTATTAGTGGTAACCTAACAGCTGAGTAGGTGCCTATAAACAGATGATCTCCATGTAATCCATCGCAATTTACGCACCGTACTACCGATGTATATCTCGAGGCATTCCAGATTACAGGTTCCTGTCCAGCACTCGCAAAAAAACAAAAACAAAAAAGGTTGAAAAGCTAGGGTGTGTATGCAGTTTGGGCAATATCAATTTATCAATTCCATTCTAAAGTTTAAAAACTATATGGAAATATTGAAACTTCTGTTGATGCAATTCGTTAACATGTTCAATGTTACATCACGAAGCAGCACCAGTTTGTAACCTTTGTAAGTCATCTGAGACTGTACACTTCCATGCATGGAGCATCTCACTAGTGATCGGGGGCCAGTTTTATAAAAGCATGTTAACTTTAACTATAGTTAGTGCTCAAATCTAGCCAATCAGGAGTTGTTTTTGAGCAATTAATCTAACGATTTTACTATGCGATGAGTGGTTAAATTGTAGTTAAAAGATATAAACAACTGACCCAGAAGGTTAGGGCTTCAAATGCCGGGTAAGCGGCCTAGAATACTTTACGTAGCGTAGGATCGTGTGCACTAATATGCTATTTTTGTTATTTCTTAGTCGAGAAGATTTTATGCGAATACCTGAATTGGCCATCAACCCTTTGGCTGAAAGAATTATTGATACGTTTTACTTCGAATGTAAAGAAGAGTAAGTACTAAGTTGCTTGGTGCTTGAACTCTGGAAATAATGTTCTAGAATTCAATATTTTCTTGTTTTTGTTTTTTAAATTTTACTTCTCATTTTTTTGGTTGAAATTGCACAAGGTGGCCGCGTAAATATGAACAAAGATTGAAGATGCTGAGATAGGTGCAGACATTTTTTAATAAGTGAAAGCGTTCTCCGGCTGCAGTATCGAAACAAACAAGCTTTCGCGTGCCAGTCTTCCGCCTACCACTACTTCAGTTCAAGTTCACAATTTGAATTTTGAGTACGAAAAACAAGGCAAAAATATTATTTGAAAAAAAAGTAATAGTGTGAATAGTACGATGTATGGTTGTACTCTTTTGTGAAAGAATAGAGGATTGGTTTGGCAGTTGATTACTGTTAGTGGAGAAGAATTACCCACTGTACGTTTTTCAACTTGACTAACCAACTAAAATTATATGCTCACTGGCTTAATGAAGACAATTAGTATCTACTGAAATACTGCATCAAAGTACTTGAATAACAAGCCCATTAGAATATTACAACAACAATTTACTTCTCCTAAGTACAGGCCTCCACTAGGAAAACGAACTAGCAACGTTTTATTTGTCTTCAATTGACCGATACAGTTGAAACTGAGAGACGTTTAGAAACAAAAATACGAACAAGTCCGCGATGTTAAATTACATTGGAAAAGGCGGATACCAACTATGCTTACATGAATGATCATCCTACCAATAGTGGAAGCATTACTTTGTTGCGCTCCGTGCGACCGGCGGGGGATTAATATCGATGAAGGACACGATCGCTGTTGTATGCCTGATTTGCAAAGAAGCTGACAGTAACTGTGAACAACTACAGAAACAACAATCTATTCTAAGTCAAAAGTAATGTCGCCATCGCCTAAAGTTCAGTGCACACACTATTGTCTCTGTTATTTACAATTTGGTTTTTATGCAACTCTTCCTTAATACCTGTGTATTTAGTGTTTTCTCGAAAGTTTTAACATTAATATGTAATTGAAATCGTCCACATTTTTTCAAACCTTTTTAGAGGAAACTGCGGCCTCAATCCAAACCACTCACCAATACTAAATCTGATAAAATGTGCGAAAATCTGTCGCATACTGCCCACATACACATGCAGTCAACATGTGGAAACACAACAGTAATGTGGAAACCCCAGCGGTTTCGTCCTTACTTGAAGGAGTATTAGAGTAGCATTGCACTTATCTCAACATTTAAGATAAAACTGTGATAATCTCAAAACCATATCATTGTAGAAGTTGATAATATAAAAGTAGAGTTCTGCGTAGCCAGTTTTGGACGACCTGTGGAGAACCACAAAGGTTGGGAAACTGCCGGAACTTAGGAATAGAAAAACTGATGTTTCAAGCGAGGGCCCTTCGTTTGGAGTGGAACGTAAAATGACAAGAAAACCAGGTGGTACTTTTGTTGAAAGAGAAAAACATGTGACAAAAAGATGACCAATAGGATTGCAAAATCAATAACAAACTAAATAATGAGATGCAAATGATGGAAAGTCATTTGCTATTTTAAAACGTCGATCAGTTAATCGAAACGGGAAGGATCCGGCAGAAGCCCCAAGGAAATGGCAGTGCGCAAAAGATAAAATAAAAGAAAGCCAAAGGGAATAAGGCAAAGCCAGAAATAACGGTCAAAAAATTCCCGACAAAAACGAAATTTGATCTGACATATTTTTTCAGTTTGACTCCTTCCTGATAACCACGCTGCCTTGAGCCCTTGTTCTTTGCGGTATGCTGAGCTCAGACCCAGTGCCGTTGAAGAAGACTGATTGCACTGTTTTTTCACAGGTAAATTTGTCTGGACAAATTTTCCGACCAATTGAACATTTGGTCGGACAACCTGTAATTTCCAGTGAACTCAAATAAGACTGGAACGCTAGCTCGACCAGAAATTTGAAGCCAAGATGGCGGAAATTGAAATACCGGTATTGTTGTTGTTGTTGTGAGTGACGACTAAATTCCTCAGACAATAACAAAATAATTGTTTTTGTTTTTTATACGGCATGACGTCTGTTTAGTGTTTACAAAGTTTTCTCGAACAATGTCCC
>JBAHVQ010180888.1:0-16393 GCA_036872915.1 Nanipora kamurai
CAATCGGGAGACGCGGGTTCGATTCCCGTTGGGGAACTCACAACTTTTCTGAGTTTTCATAAAGCTTGAAGAACGAGGCTTTCGTTGTTAATAGAACACTTTGTTGATGGCAAGTTCCTGGTGTATCACTGGTAGATTCAGTTCTCCCAGGGATCACACAGACGAAATGACAATTCCAAACTATGCGCCACAGCTGTCCGTTTGCCCCCTGAGTGGACTAGAACTAGGATTAGCAAAATGGTCTATTTAATATCAAAGGGCTCTTGAAAGCGACTCGCAGTTGCAAAGCCGGGTGGCGAATAAAATTTATCAGCTGGTAAGGTAGTACAGTAGTGAGAAACTTCTTTCGCAACTGCTGTTTTTTTCTTTAGTTTTGCCATATCCGTATCTATATCAGCATCCGCACAAATGGAAACGTAGCTTAACGCCGGGCGATTTTAATCATCAAGGGAAGCGTCGCCAGCAGAAAGACTTAAATTAATTTATTTACGTCCACTGAAACGTTTTTGCAATCGAAATTCTGGCGCTATTCAGCTTCTAACATAGCGTTTTCAGTCAACCCCCTAAGATAAGAATAACAATGGGCATGGCGGCCATATAGATGCTCCTAACAAAAGATAATCAAAATTCCTTTGTTAAGGAATACAAACATGGCAGCCATGACGCCAAGTGAAAACATTTTATACCGTGAACGGACTTGCAAAGCGCATGCTCAACCTGTGAATATTTGAACTGGACAAAAAGAGCTGGGGCTAAATCCCCAAGACTCCCCCTGGGCGACATCATACTAGTTGACAAACGAGAAACGCGTTTGATGTAACAACAAACAATCTAAAGGTCAATTTGTATCGGGCGCTAGCGATTCGGTTCACGCTTAATGGTCTTGAATTTACGAGTGGAAATATCAATCTTAATACATACCAGTTCCGTTAATCATATTTGCATATTTACTATTCCAACACCCAATTTTTCTATAAACATTTATAAAAAATTTCATAAAAATCAGGAGAAGTTACCAGTTTAGTTTTTTAGTCTTGTTTGGGAGACAAATATCAGTTCAAAACCAATGTGAGATGCTCACAGAAATCCAAAACACAGTATGTTAGAAAACTGTAGTGCAGGCCGTCGGAGATTTCAACCAATTATGCCAACGTCGTCAGGCTTTCGTTCTGGGGGTAGGGAGGCAGGCAGGAGGAACATGTTCCTGACACTGAGGTTATCGCTAGGGCGGCTTGACTGTTACAGCAAGATTTTGATTTTTATCTCCTTCATTACTAAGGTGTTCCCAGTAATCACGGGGTAGGCTTGTAGGCTCTTCTTAGCTTCACCTAGCCTGCTTGGACATGTCTGCCAAAAGGGGAGAAAGGGGACATGTTGTCAACGGCCCCAGCAACATACGGTGCCTACAAAAGGTTCTCAAGGGAACCCCAGATGATTCCTTTAGGGGGCCTCTAAGGGCCTTGGAGAGTCATTGGGAGTTATAAGGGGGCCTCGGTTCGATTACCTCGTCCTCGGCCTTTGTTGCCTCTCAGCTGGTTTGAGTAAGCTTTGGCGTAATGCAAACCTTGTTATTCAAAGATATTGTGAGTTCACTCAACTGTACGTTTGATAATCTACTTTGAAAAACAGTTGATCATTTGGCCAGTTGGTAAACTTTTGGGCAAGCGTTATTCATCGTCTTCCTACGATGGAACTCAGAAACACACCAAAGAAGAATACTTCGCAAGGATACCCACTATTTGTTGCCTTGAGATCTGCGAACATTCTAATACGATATACATGAAGCATTGAAGCTTATAATACGATGGACAACTGCGGATTCTTCCAGCAAAACACTGTATTTACGTATCCATATTTTCACGAACAGTTCACAAGCGCTGAACTAATTTTTTAAAATTCTTTTCTTTACGCTTCCGGACTAAGCTAATACATGCCAAGTAATAGATACCAAACAAATGACAACGTGGAATTATTCCTAAAATTGTGAATAAAAAATTTCGGTCATCTATGCTAAGATACAGACTGAGGAAAATTCGCTGTACTGTTTGAATGATGATTTCAAAGGCAGAAATTAGACGGAAACTTTGGATAGCGAGAAAAAAACAAGTAGAAGTTTTGGAAACGTAGGTGCACACAAACGCTTGGCGGCAGTATATTCTAGTGGTTGTGTTACAAAGATTATCTAACCTAACGAGATATCTACGCCTATAACTTATGACACTCACGCTTTTTTATTCCACAGTAAATATTCTCCAACCCGATCTACGTCTTCCTCTCCTGAATCTATGGTGTACAATGTAGCTGTCCGATTTTTCTATGATGGAACATGGGCAGATATTTACTTTATGTATCTACAAACTGACATTTTCTATTGACATTTCGAAGATAAAATTTACTTTTGCTTTCCAGGAAAAGAAGACGAATGTCTACTTTTCCCTTTCCTGAATACAGCTGTCGTATAACAACAAATTACAAAAACATAATAATCGGAAGAGCGAAGCAAAAAATTAAAAGATAACAAAGATCAACTGACTTTGTGTTAAGCAATTAATTTTTCAATCAAAGATCAACAGGAAAAACTAAAGGAAAAGGTTAACAGCGAGTTTTGAAAAATAAATGACTTTTCAATATTGTATTACCGAATGAACAGGTATACACGTAAAAAGTCCCACAGCTTGCAATAAGATTCTTTTACCACAACCTTGAAGTAAGTCTGTAAACAAGTTGCAACCGTGGCCTTACATCATGAATCCGCTACCAGTTATTTTGCTCCAACCTTGCTGAAGCTTGCCTCATACCAGCAATATCAGTATAGCAATATCTTTTCGGAACAATTTGAAAGTAGTCGAATGCTGTCAACTCGTTAAAGGTCCCAAGCAACCCGTTCCAGATTTCTCAAGGGCAAGCCGGTTCGAGAGTATGCGACAAAATTTTGATCACGTTGCCAAGACAACTCTGTTACAGGTCTGTGGTCAGTTTTTACAAATTGCGTGTTTTAGTGCGTGTAGCTGTTACACAGATCTCAAACCCTATCCCAAATTTTAGGCAGTTTTCTGAGGCTTTTGATTTAAAAATCTCAATTGTTCACGTAACATTTCTCTTATTTTAAACTTGTCATGACTGAATTATTAAGTGTAAGTTGTTCCGCAGCCCTTTCTTGCTTTTTAAGGCAGGTTTTTTCTTATTGTTCTGAAATTTTAATTAGTTCAAATAAACGAAGGATACTCTAGTGCTTTCAGCTGGTGAATGCATATGTGCAATAATACGCACATACCTTTTCATTACTATATGCTTTTTGTGTATATTTTTTATACAAAATATTTCATCTAACCAACAACTGGGCGATTATGTTTTCAAAATAACATTGTGCATTGTACATACTCACTTGCAAGTAAAAGCTTTTGGGTAGTTCAATGTCAATTGTAGGGTCACGAGACTTTGCAAGTTTCAGCAATATTTCATGGGCTCTAGAAAGAGCAGGGTCAACATAGCCCCACAGTAGTTCGTCCACGGTTAGGGTTTGAAAAGCTTTCAAACCAACGTTCTTAAACAATTCATCCAAAACAGCATTCACGAACTGTAGATCATTAGGAGCTTTTTCCGCGACAAATCTCAATACGGTTTCCAACGTAGTCTGAAATGATAAATCACAAATAGATATATGAGACCTTAACGAAGGACAAGTACTATTCTTTCAGCCGTCAAAGCACCTAGCTTGTCTGCTGTTGCCTTTTCCACTGACAGTGTACGTACTGGAGTACTGAATGCTTAGTTTTCCGCTTATTACAAGGAATGGACAAAAAAGTGGCCATCCTGCATAACGTGGTTCATTTTGTGTAACTATTTATATACAGAAATATGAATGTAAAGCCTTGGCTTATTTTTTTAGAAAGCGTCCTTTAACATCTCTATCTATATCTCATACTTTAATTTTCATCATTGGTACTGAAAATCAAAAATTTTTTTCAGAAATTTCTTTAAAAATGTGATATACTCGTAATTCTAACAATCGAAACTTCAATCTAATTGCCCTTAATTCCAGTCTATTGGGTTTAGTATTAGCGAACCAAACGTTTAAGATTTGGCAATCAATCTTTTACCAAAGTGAAAATAAAAAGAATCAGATCAATCAAAACAGATTTAAGATTTAATCGATTTCAGAGCGAAAGGTGTCTTATGCGTCCAAAATGAATCATTTATAGTGAAACTCCCCCCAAACCTACAATGATTGAAATTTTCAATCTTTT
The DNA here is from genome assembly GCA_036872915.1 of Nanipora kamurai. Lineage (NCBI taxonomy): Eukaryota > Metazoa > Cnidaria > Anthozoa > Scleralcyonacea > Helioporidae > Nanipora > Nanipora kamurai. Next base: position 4,248 of record JBAHVQ010180888.1, read on the forward strand.
GAATTAAGAGGGAATAAAAGCACTATGATATCTTTGTTCAATCACTTCAGGTTATTTGTACAACAACAGGCCCGAAGAAAGGACTCTTTCGTACGGATACAGTTTTAGAAAAGTGTAAATTAATATGTAAATAAATGCAATTTGATATTAATCAGTATTCACTAAGACATGACTCAAGTTGGCATGTACGAATGACATGCTGTCAATGACTTTGTTCCCGGATTCTTCAGTGATTCACTAACATCTGTCTTTGAGCAACTCAAAATGTTCGTCTTCGTTGTTTGCCTGAAGATATTTTACTAGCTACTTTAATTCAGTCCTAGGACCCGTTTCCACGTTGGCGGTTACGCCAGTACCCGGAAAATCTTTCGCCCTGGTTCCACGTGACGATTAAATATTGAACAAATTAAAAAAGGAAAAAAAAACTCCAAGATACAAATAATGTCCAGTGCGCAGAGCAATTTTGGATACAAACTTTTACCAGTTAGCGCGGTTCCACGTACACAGGAAACAGATACAACTTTATCTATGTAACAGTTAACCACTGTGGAAGCCAGATACAGTTATGTTTATAACCACTGACAAATATGTCTGGTTACGTGGGAACAAAATGCCTTGCCGCATACATTTTTAAGAGGTTACAATCTTAATCTGCAACGTGGAAAAGGGGCCTTAAATATATGATTGATATCAGAGTTACATGGATCTATTTGTTCTTGCCATCGAACCTCCCGCATGGCTCCAATGTGAATATGGAAGGAAACTGGAGTACAGGGAGACAACCTGGGCCGGCTTGTTCAAAGGGAAATTACCGTATTTATTGGATTAACTGCCCTGAGCACTTATTAAATTTTTGGACCTTGAGAGTGGGCGCTTATTAAATTTTCACCATTTTCAGCAAGTGTAGTAAGTTTATTTTGCAACAAATCAATAAATGGTAATAACAAAACACGAAGATATAACGAAGCAATGTTTCTGTAAAATACTCTGAAAAAAACTCCGTCTTCGGGGAAGTCTCTTATTAATACTTATTCAATTTCAATCTCATTGTCACTCAAGTCAATAAGTGAATTCTCTGGTGCTGCCTCCTCGATGTCCGACATCGTAACGTCGGCAAATGGGTTAGTCGCCCGAGAAGTAGATACAGCTTGCTGGATGGATGTTAGGCGATCTAAACCCGCATGACAAGGCTGACCCTCCTTTAGGCAATGAATTTGGTCATCATCAGATCCGTCAGGAGCCACAGTTAACGCGCAGCTTCTGAAAGAACCGATAATTAACTCTCTATCCAGACTATCCCAGGCCTCAAGAATCCACTGAACGATTTCGCGACCTGGTATTTGCGGTTTAGTATGTTATATTTTATTAGCATCTTACACGCAAATGACCAGGAAGAGGACTGAAACTAAGGTCCATAAATACCTCCATGTCGGCTATTTATTACTTCCATTTTTGATTGACAGTAAGCTATTCTGTTCTTAAAGTATCCTGTGGCACTAACTGCGCAGGCTTCTCGTGCGACTTCGTAGTGACATAGATTGATGACGTGATAGTACTTGAATCTTAGCAAGCAAATCAAACTTAAAACTTACCAGAAATGGTAAATTGAAGTTGGTGATTTTGTCCAGTTTAGGATTACAGGATTGACAAGACAATTCCTTATCATATACATGATATTTTTTCAATAAATATGTAATGCTACTATTGGTATAGTTATGTCGAGCAAGGACCTCTCTCTCACGGATTTTCCTGGAAGTAAAGATAGCAAAACAAAATAAAACAAAACTTATCAATCTTAGGGTCAGGTAAAATATCAAGTGCTGTCAGTCAAATATGTTTGGAGTAATTCTCAGAATTGATACCATTCCTTATCTCACGGCTAAATCACGGATATTTTTTTTGAACCTAAAAGAACCAATCGGCAACGTTCTTTTCAACGCAGGGAAGGTGGGGCATACAGCCCTTACAACTAATTTTTAGGGGTTTTTTTGTAAACAATTATATGAAAAACAATTTTCTAAGAAATTAATATTTAAAGAGGTTCACACAAACTGTCCGTTTTTCACAGATTTTATTTTAATTTCAATATTAATTCGTCTTTACCACTGACAAACAACGGGTCAAGCTGAATTCCCAAGACCCGTTCTCGCAATCAGAACAAACGGATCCTGTTTTAAGGTCCTCATTTTAATTAGGATGACCAACATAGGAGGTTGTGACAGAGATATGTTTAAGGGATGTGGCACTGATTTGGTGATAACAGAGATATGTTTAATGGATTAGTACAGTAGTACTATAGGCCAATCACGATTACTTTTAATTTTCCAGGGAGATACGTTATCAGACATCGTTCTCAGAACTATTGACTATGGCTTGAGTAGAAGAATGAATCCCTGCCGGGCCAGGTAGAGTTTTCTCTACTTGTCAGGTATGGTTCGTCACTCGGAGTAGCAGCTAACTATTGTCTACTTTCACATCTCCCATAATACAGTTTGATTCTCCCATAATACAGTTTGTCTCCCATAATACAGTTTGTTTGGCGGTTTTTGCATATAAAGCAAAAGGATTTCCAGTTCATTGCACATCGCTAGTGGTCCAATAAATTGGAAACCCTTTGTTTTTATGCAAAGAACCCCTTTAAACCTAGATGTAAAAGTGGTCAATTAATTGAAATATCTCAAACGGTTATCGTTTCCTTGTTTTAACGCAAGGAATGTGAAAAAGTTTATTAGAGCTAGAAATTATTAACTGTCCTTTATTTACTAATCCTTTCCTGGAAGGTTTTCTTGCTTTGAGTACAGTCATCTTGCGTTATAGACAGATTAAAATAACAGAAAAGTGAAACGAGTACGCTAAGCTTTTTAGAAGAAAAATTATCAGCACTAAAAGACTTTTACTATAAATTGATTGATTGACCGATGCCAAGTCAACTACTGTACTTTGGAAGCAATTGCTACAGTGTATACAGTTCTAATTTGCTCTATCAAAGTACGGCCATAGTTTTCATTTTCAAATCACATTAACGTGAGCTGCAACATGACAGTTTATCCGGCTGGTAATCTGTGTTGGTTTGTTTCTTCACAATGAACTGCGTTTCCTTGCAGTAGTGGCACCAGAAATTCCCCAACTCACGGGCTAAGGTGCCAGACAGGGGACTAATCTAGAACCCCTGGAAAATTGACCCTGAGACCTAGATAGACCAATAAACAGTTGTCGCACAAGTGAGATGGCTGTGAAGCAACTACATACCATGGACCCTAGTCACAGTGCATTACACAAAATCCAAATACAGCAAGCCTAAGTCCAAATTCTATTTCAGAATCATCATCAGGGTAATATGAAACGATAAATTCACATTTAACCTACACTGCTGAAGTCAACTGAAAAAGTTGACTCGAGCGGAATTTGAACTCGTACCTTTGAGAATCCAGTCAGCTGCTCTATCTGTTGAGCTATCGAGTCTACAGGCATTGGAGGTGAGTTATTATCCCATTAAGTGTATGAGATGTTCTCGTGACAACTTAACGCTATCCACGAGGTTAGATGTGCAGTGTTTCAATTCTATTTCAGAATCATCCTCAAGGTAATATGAAACGATAAATTCACATTTAACCTACACTGCTGAAGTCAACTGAAAAAGTTGACTTGAGCGGAATTTGAACTCGTACTTTTGAGAATCCAGTCAGCCGCTCTATCTGTTGAGCTATCGAGTCTACAGGGATTGGAGGCGAGTTATTATCCCATTAAGTGTATGAGATGTTCTCGTGACAACTTAACGCTATCCACAAGGTTAGATGTGCAGTGTTTCAATTCTATTTCAGAATCATCCTCAAGGTAATATGAAACAATAAATTCACATTTAACCTACACTGCTGAAGTCAACTGAAAAAGTTGACTCGAGTGGGATTTGAACTCGCACCTTCGGGAATTCGGTCCGCCACTCTACCTGTTGAGCTGTTGAGTCTACAGGGATTGGAGGCGAGTTATTGTCCAACTTAAGTGTACGAGATATTGTCGTGAAAACTTAGCGATATCCACGAGGATGGATGTGCAGTGTTTCAATTCTATTTCAGAATCATCCACAGGGTAATATGAAACGATAAATTCACATTTAACCATCAGCAGTGTAGGTTAAATGTGAATTTATCTTTTCTAAGTCCAAACTAGAGCAGAAGTCCCAAATCACAAATTGTAAATACTGTGGAGATAACCAGGTAGCCGGCAACTTTAAAGCATATGGTCAAACTTGTAGCAAGTGTCACATGTGATGTGAAACCATCTTGCTATAGTGTGCATGTAGAAACAAAAAGAAAACTGCCGAAACCAGCCAAAGAAAAACCAGGAAAAAGTCAAACAGGATCTTCAGACCTTGGAAGCACCTCGAACAGTGACAACTCCAAAAATCTCAGCAGTAATGAAAGTCTGTATACCATAAAACATAAGAAAAACAAGAAAAACAAGAATTTTATAGATGTTCTGGTATAAGATGACAACAAAGTATCCATATCAATCAAATTCCAGCTTGATACAGGAGCTACATGCAGCATCTTAACAATCAGCCACTACCAGAAATTGACGCAAAAGAAACCCAAAAAATCACAAACTGAGCTCGGACTCTATGACCATACCATCATAAAATCTAAGGCTATGAAGAAAGGGACTGATATGAGGAAAGGTACATGTATACTTAAATTGAGAAAGTAACCAACACCTGGAACAATCAGCTCGCCTGCACAATGACTCATGACCCACCAGACAAGATTTGCATTGCCTTGCAGCCAAGTGATGTATAATCTGAAAGTAACAACAGCAGTTACTGAACAGGTCATCCATAAATGTAAACAAGCCAAATACTATTATGACTGTCAACTCCAGTTCTTACCCAAACTTGTTAATGGTCAGCCAGTCAGGGTCAAGTTACATCCCCAACAACCTCACAGCAGCCAGAAGCTCAGGACATAATATCAGCTATGTCAACCCCATGGAGTTACATAGTTAAAGTAGATGGCAAGAAGTATCATAGAAACCACATATATTTGAGACTTATTTGGGGTCACAAGTAGACCCACCCACCTTACAGGAGACACAGTTGACACCAACAATGTCATCAGAACCATGTATTTTGAAGCAAACAATTCTGCCTTTCAGTCCCACCCTATCAGATCAACAATCAGCTCCAAAGCAGACAGATCACAAAGCAATCTGGGAAAGACAATCGTGATGATCAGAGACACAGCCAGGTCATCTAGCCACCAGCTCAACTTAGCAAATAACTGTTAGGTTAGCTGTTGTTTATGACACTGTAGATGAACATACCATTCTCATTAATACAACATTTCCATTAGAACTTGATTGCACAGGCCAATCTATGTGAGCTGTGACTCTTGACCTGATTTTTTTGATGCTTTTAACTTACTGTTTGTTAAATTTGAAAGAAGGAAGATATGGTAGACCATTGTTGTAAGTCATGTGACCTGAAAAGATGCAGGCTACAAAGTTGTAAATGAAAAATGTAGAGAACTGCTATTAAAACCACCTCCTTTAATTCTCTCCATGTGGGATTTTACTCCTTAATGAGCATAATTCTCTGGAACTAGGGATAGTAAAATGCTAGCAAAGAGTTAATTGCAACAATGTATCAACATCAGGCCCCTTGTTAATAACAATTGTATTTACAACTGTTCAGGCTTTCCAAGGGTTATCCAGAGTCAATGCTTGTGCAAGCAAAATTGGTCAGCTATTATACCCTCCTGCTCCAGACAACTAAGAACACACCTATGGTCTCCACCTACATGTGCAAGTTATATATATCAAACATTTGCTTATGACAGCCCTGCACTCACTGCATGTCCACGCACTCTTGACATTAACATCCGCTACCCAATGCTGCACCCTTATTCCAACAAATATTTTACATTAAAACAACATTGCATACCCATTTTATTCAATTTTAGAAGGACAATACTATAAAATCTAATGCTGTATTTTTTTTTCCCAGGTGAGAGGGGACCATGGAGCCTTTGATCTCATGCTGGATCCACCCATGAGGGTTCCAGTTTTGATGCTATTTCTTGATAATCATAATAATAGTAATGATAATAATGATGATGATGACGATGATGATGATGATAATTTAATAAAATGGAATACTGATGGTTATCAGGAAAGTCAAACTGTGTATGGAAATATCCCTTTTTGATCAAAAGCCCAACAAGTCCTGACCTCCATGGAAACCTACCTAAATGACTATACCTTTAACCCTTCAACACTCAGTGTATGATATATAAAAGAAGAAGAACAATAAAGCAAACAAGAAAACAAAGCAGAAACAAAGGGAGAACAAGGAACAGAAAAAAAAGTTTAAACTTTAAAGCATTAATATAATCTTATACTTTGCATCACAATTGTAACCTGTGTACAGGTGGTTGCCAATTAAACTGACATATAGTTTAGATAATTATCGGTATTAATGCAAATTCCAATTTAATTCAAATCATCGGGAATGACCTTAAAAAGTCAAGTGTCAACTCAGCTTTTTTAGTTCTCGCTGCCTTCAATAAGGGAATCCTCTACCAACACTACTCCCTGTACCGCTGTTGGAACTATCTGAAAAGACTTAAATTTTGTCACCTGTATGTATATGGTCCACGTTGTTGTAAGATAGGAATTCCACCAGCAGCAACTTCTTTGGCGTTTGTGACATTGAACATGTAGTAAGTCATATAACCAGGGGTTTCTGGATGACGCCATTTACGATAAACCTCTTTTCCGGGCTTTAAAACGACACCCTATCAAAAGAAAGGAAAAACAAAACAGATATTAATTCAGTACAAGTAATCGACACATGACAAACAGTTAGCTGGGAGGAACAGTTCTGCACAGTGTCCCAGTTTGTCAAGTAGCTTTTGTCCTCAACGTTGTGCTAACGAATCAACGGTAAAACAATTACATTAAGTTAAAAGGCTGACCATTTCTGTGAAAACAATCACAATGCTAAATGAAGATACAGTTTTGTGCAATACCTTTTTGATTTCATGTTCTACCCAATCTTGGAAGACATCGGTTAAGGCGCACACAAATCCGGCCACAATGAACACAACCCCAATAACGAGAAGAATGACCACAGCATTACACTTAACACAACATCTTTTACTTTCATGATGAACCTCGAAATTCTTTGCAGCGACAGCTTTCAACATTTTGTCCATAAAATCGTCAACATTTCCACTGATTCCACAAGAAAACAGGTAGAGTGGATGGGATAGTGGATGTAGTCTGATTCAAGTTAGTTGTCAAGACAGTGAATCTTTCGAGGCCTAAATGTTTATGCAAGCATAATTAACTGAAGTTGAATAGTTTATTGGATGCTTGACTGGTCACACCAATAGTTGCGTTGCTCGAGGTTCGACGGTTTGTCAGATAAAGGAGTTATTGCATTCGACGTTTGCTAAAAGCGGTAAATGGCGAGTTCTGTGCCTGAAGCTGGCTCAGGAAGACGTTTTTTGTCTGTTAGAATGGGAAATGAGATCGATCCCAATGGCAGGAAGGATACGTTCCTTAGGGTTATGCAATGGAACATTCTAGCTGATGGTAAGTGTACAGCCGATAAAATTAGTTTGTCACTTTTGTCTTAACTTTCCTTGAGTTACACAAAATTGAGTTATCCCAATTCAGCATATACTAGTTTTCAGGAATCATTCCGGTGTCACGGTCTCAGTTATCCCCCGGGCTGATATGTCCCCTTGGGTCATCAGGGCAATAGGCAACAAGTTAAAGCACACAAATCTTTTTTATATTTTATATTTTTGTTTAGATGTAGCCGTCTATTACTTTCTCATATGGTTTTGAAAACTTATTTAAAAATTATAAGATTTTTTCTATATCGTATTAAAACTATATTTTGTGTACAACTATCATCGCCCAACACATACGTGAATCAGACGAATTGTCCGGTTTGTCGTTCCAAACAGGTGAAAGATACAAGGTTGTATTCTTGTATGTAATGGTAGCTTAAAAAATCATTATAAACTTAGCTACTTGGTTCAATGGTTCTTTGTAATGCCTAAGGGTTAGACATATTTTTCAGGGTGCAATTAGAATGATCACTGCATGATTGTTTGTCTACAGCATACGGGCACTTTTCATATTTGATAAAACATATGGCTCACTAATACCTGCAACAACACTACCAGTCATTTTTGATCCATTATCTTTAAGTTTACAAGAAAAGTTCCGTGAGTCTTAGTTTATTATAATAGACTAAAAGAGTTTGATGGTTTACAGAAGACATCTCAGACTGGGGGGAGTACTGACACCGTTACAGCGGATCATAGTCGGTCCAGAAATATTCTAAAAAAAGATCAGCAAAATCCTCTGTTATCCGTTTATTAAGCAAATTTGTGCACGGTCACGACCCCTAAACAGGATGATATGAATCGCGATCAATGAAGGAACCAAAGATTAAAAGCATTTGCTCTCTACTGATATATTTCAAGCGCACTGTCTAAAATATCAACAATATATACATCAAAAATTTTATTCAAGAGCACCCTTACAGCCAGATAAAATCACCCAGGACTGTTAAAAGCTTGGAGGTAGTGATGGGAACCGCTCCAGGCCTGGGCTGTTTGAGGGAAAAGCTCGCATGTATGAGGCAAAATAGGACATGCTACATTTTGACTATGTACGGGACCCTAATCCTTATTTCTTCTTGAGGCTGTCTGTATCAGTGTATGGCTTGCAGTGGTACTGATCTTTTCAAAGTCATTTTTTTGGATTTAGAATATACAGCTAGGTCATTGGGTTGATTGCTTCAAAATCTTCATAGTCTGCTTGTATATTTTATCTCAGCATCTAGAGGGTACAGTTTGCTGTAGGAATTTTTTTATTTTGTGAAGTTCGGTCCGATCGCAATGATGGGCAGATCTGGCAATTATTTAATGAGATAGGGTTTGCATAACAAGATATGTTGAGCAGCATGGTGGTACTGATCCGATAGGGGAAGCAATGTATGCTGTACCAATAAAATGGCCATACCTTCAAATCCCTCTGGGTCATGCTCTGTAGGTATGATAGCTCAAACTTACATTTTCATTTAAAACCAATGGTTTTCTTTTAAAACCAGTTGACAATCAACTGTGTCAACAAAAATTGCTTGTCAGCAGCTGCCTTCTGCACCACTGGATATAGTTCTTTTTTTTGCCAGGCCGATCTTGCTTAAGGAAATTTTTTCTCATATTTCTCATACATATATTGTAGTACAGTGTTGTTACATTCAGTGCTTAGGCAAAAATGTAAAGAATGAACTATAATAATCCCCCCCATTTCTGTTCATATTGGGGTCAATATGTCTTGGTATTTGTATAAAGAAGACTTGAGTTGAATTAAGATAGAGTTAATTGAAACTAACCAATCACATAAATGGATTTCCATTCAAATCTCTTGTTGTTCCTTCTTTTATAAATCCAATACCATATAAGTCTATTGTAATTAAATGTGTATGTTTGTAAGTCCTAGCCATAAGATTGACCTTCAACATTACCTGTTTGTTCCAATAACCAGCTTTATATGACAAAAAGGTTGCTTTAATAACCATTTTGCTATGCAAAAATTTGCTTAAGGTGCCCAACAAGATAATTGTTAATGATGTCTGAACCTTTATCATCAAGCACATTCCCTCAGAAAAACTTATTCTGTGGCCCAGACCAACGTTGACTATTGGTTCATGGAACGCCATGTGTCCAAAACTTATTTAACGTAAATTACATGATATAATGACTTAAATTTCATTAATTAAGAAAGCTTACTTTATATCAAAACATAAGTTGTTCGTTATAAAATGATTTGATTTACGATATTCATGTTCAAAGAAATAAAAGGACTGAAGATACTATTAAACGTAACTGCAGATTTGTTACCTTAATTCATGTGCTTTGGCCATTAATTTCCATTCTGGTTGGACCGGTTATTGGCTCTAATTAATTTTTGGATAGACGGCGAACTGTGAAATCATTACATGAAATCATGAGTTAAGTTGCAAATCATGGTTTGATATGATGAAATCATCCTTCTTTATTATATGAAATAATGAATGAAATAAAATATCATGGTTTGATATAATGATAAATTGTAACTTTTGTTATACGAATTACACAGTGGCTTATGGTTTCATGTAATACAATTGCGGTCTTTGCATTATATCAAATCATCACTAAAGTGGCATCTCATGGTTTGATAAAAAAGTTAACTGCTTATAACCTACATATATCAAATCATTTCATAATGAACAACTCATGGTTTGATATAAAGTGAGCTTTCTTTTTTTTATTATTTGTATATAATGACATTTTAATTAGTCATTATATCATAATTTACGTTAAATAATCTTTGGACACGTGGCATCCCATATTGGTTTGAACCCAATTTGGGGCTCAGAATAGACTTTTCTGAGGAAATGAGCAGGACTATGGTCCACAAATTGCTGACGATAACACTAAGCACTGACATGCACTTTGTGTATCAATTTATAATTACATACATGCATCTATGGTATCTGATAGGATAATAAATTGTAGCTTTGCAATTGTGGCAAGCTTGCTGACCAGACCATAAACGAATATGTACAGAACAAACATGGTTTCCTTGTTGTCCTTCATACCATCATACTGAAACAATCTAGACCTGATAATTACCTGTATGTAGTGTTATAATTGTGATATTATAGAACTGTAGTTGTAAACCTTTTTTCATAAACGTGGATTATTTTCTTAAATAACATAAATAACAAAATTGTTACTTATCACACCATGACAACTAGGGGATTTAAATCACTTGGATCACCCCCTTTTAAATGACTACAATATTAAAATAATAATTACTGGTACAACAAATTCTCTTAGAAGAGGGATGATGAAGCACAGCCAGATGAGAACAAAATGTTCTGTTTCAGATTACATAAGCTTTGCCATAATTATAACTGTATAATATTCTGATACAGAATATGGTCACTCATTTTGTTAACAATGTTACAGTAGCAATGTTTTTTATATCCAGTTATCAAATCATATAGAATTAATCCAAATGGGTTTGGGAACTGCTAAAATTTTTTGAAATAGCCAAACAGAGGTTTCAATCAAGGTCCTGTCTTGGAGAATAATTAACAATTATTGGATGAGGTTGAGCAAAGTATTGTGATTTGTCAGTGGCAAGTAGATCAATTATTTGCCGATGCTGAAGGCAGAGGCAAATAATTGATCTGTGAGACACTGACAAATCACGATATTTTGCGATAACCAAGTTTAATAATTTTTTTATCATTTGATTCGTTTTTTATTCATATTTTCACTGTTCTTCTGATCTACTGTACTAAAGAACTCAAGTCATCTTCCGACAACTTGGCAAACCGAGTCACAATTACGAAGGTGGAGTATAATATGCATGAGCAGAATATTCACAGCAAAACAACATTTGTTAGTAGTGCATCTGAACAAACCATTATTTGTAGGCAGTTATTTGCAGGTCATGAGGCCGGCTTTCAGCCAATTGAAAAGAAGAAAAAGATAAACCGAATGATAAATATAAAAACTTGGTGTTGTTTTTATAGCAAAAAGAGAAATGTGACAAAAGATGACCAATCAGACTTGAAAATCACTGGCAAACTAGTAACATAAATGTCTATTATGAAAGTCATTAGCTATATTAAACATCAACCATTAAACCAAAAAGGAAGGGCCCAAATCAATATTAAATTAATTAAAGGGCACACGACAATCATAAATTAAGTTTATCTTGTTTCAAAGAACTCTTAAAATGAAGAGGAATGTCAATTTACTGTTCTTTCATATTTCACCTCGTTCTTCAGATATTTAGATCTATGTAATATTCAAATTAGATAACTTATGACGTCATGTTTTACTTTAAAATCTTTAAAATTAAACAATACTTTAAAATCGTCTATATATCTGAGATTATTAAACGAGATCACTTGGAACCAGTGGCGTAGCTAGCGGTCCCGCTGTCCCGAAAAACCAAATCACAGGTTTACTTATTTTGAAAATTTAAGTATTAATGTTGATCTTTTTCGGTGCTGTTATTCTATTATTTGTTTAATTTTTACGCAATTTCGCTGTCGGATCCAGAATTAGCTA
>JBAHVQ010180898.1:0-10421 GCA_036872915.1 Nanipora kamurai
CTGAGCGAAGTTTTGTAACTGGACTGGGTCTTGTTCAATCTTACAATAATTTTCATATTTCATAACAATTTTTACCTCAGTCGCGTGATCGCTCTGATCACCCCTAGGTCCGCCCGTGGTGTTTACATGAGACCGGGATGAACGTAAAGCCAGATTTTTGCTGATATTTTAGACCGTATTCAGTGTTTCCTTCCTGTTTTCAATGATATTCGTGCTCTTTGCCATCGCATTGGTAAATCTTATCAGAATTCGTGTTTTCACGAAGAAAATATCGCACCGGTGCGAGTTCGTACCGGTCTGAATTCATTCGTGTCGGTCCAGCACCCGGAGTGAGTCAGACCGATCGGACGTAATTTTACGAACCATTCTCATGTAAACTAAAATAAGGATTTGTATGGAAGGTGAACTCAAATCATGCCGGTCTGACTTCGTACAAGTTTCATGTAATCAGCCCCTTAGTTGGAGGTGTTTAATAATGTTCACCAGACTTAAAGGCAGCGCATACTGCAACCGAGTTTCCACGTTTAGTTAACCCTTATTCCTTTGCCAACCATGGCTGCAGGAGATTAACGACATAGACATGGTCATATAAACGGGCTCTGTTCTATTCAACCTGATTCAATAGTTGTTGAATGATAAATGTTGATCAGTGAAGGTTAATCTCTAATTCATGTGCTTAACGCAAATCAAACAGCTTCGGCTTGGTAACTTTAACCACCTTTGGCTAATTTTAAATTATTTTCTTTGTCATTATTTATTCTTATTTTAATTTTTACCTGCTATCAGTATTTGAACAATGACTCCTGGCGTGAAGACCACATCAGACCAAAACATTTCCTTGTTCAAAGATTTCTAAACACTGGATTTTACACTGGTTTACTGTTTATTATTGCAGTAAGTACTTACTTAATTTTCAGTTTTATGAGAGCATCGACGAAGTTTAACGCGACCCGAGTAATTATACCATTTTCATTTACCTGAATTCCTGTGGCGGCGCTGTCTTCGATCGCCTGTTACGCCATGCAAAGTTCCTTGGGGTAAATCTGGGTGATAGAGGTAACCGCTTTCACGATGTTATACGTCTCAAGTATGGGTTAGATCGAATTCACAGATGTTACTTTTGAAATGAAGACTTGGACTTCAGAAGAGTAAAAGAACATTTTCATATGGTTTTCAACGGATCTCATGCATGACTTTGCATGTTCTTCATTTAAATCTTGAAAATTACCTCACTATTTATAACATTGTGAACTAGGAGCATGTACTTATAAACTATTTTGTTGTTATGAAACATGTTGGTGCAAAACGTGTTTGAATACAGAGCTCTGTGGCACTATCAGAAGGATGAAATTTGACAATTGATTTCGAGGCTTGGTAGCTCACTTCCGTGTTGCTACCAGGTTTTGGTCAAACAAGGAAGTGTTAAAATTGGTTTTTCTAAATCACTTAGCTGATTCTTTAACTACATAGCTCCATAGAAACCGTGACTATACATGTTATTCATTCAAGCCAATGTTAAACAAATCAAACCAGGCTAAAGCAAATTACGCGTAACAATCTTACCTAATTTGCGTCAATGGGGTTTTGACAACTCGTTCAAAAACGCTCAGACCATACATTAGCTCTGTCCAAACTGTCGTAAAGACATCGTGATGAGAAACTCGCTTTCTCAGGCAATTCAGATACTTGTGTTTATTTTTTATTCTATTTTTGTCTAATTTATTTATTTTGTTTTTTGTTTATTTGTATATTTGTAATATTTGTTTATTCATGCGTTCATACGTTGGTTTGTTCGGTGGTTAATTTGTTCATTTTTCGCCTGTTTGTTCGTTCGTTCGTTTGTTCGCTTGTTAGCTTGTTTATTCATTCATTTGTTCTTGTGTTAGTAATTTCGCCATTCCCTTCTCATTACCTCTACCCTGTCTATCCTTTTTCGCCCTTTCCGTCCCCTGCCTGCCATCCTGTTAAAATTGTAGGTCACAAACACTGAATTTTAACCTTTTCAATACCCAAGGCTGGTACCCCTCGCAAATATTTTGTATTTACGTTTGTGTTTTTCAACTTTTTACTCTAAAAGTTTTGTTTCCTTTTTACTGTATCTGTCTCTTCTCCAAAGGTGACCTCAGGATGACAATTGTTATTGCTGCTGCTGTCATTGCTTTCTCGATCTCATTCGTTACAGGCGAAACGTGTAAGTGGAGTTTTCACATTTTATTGATTAAATAAAAACGATCAGATACTTTATGCTCTACAATTATGAAGTAATAAACCTGTTGATGGTGAGATACACTTTGACGAACAAAATTTTGGAATACTCGAGACAGCATGAGAGCTTCCGTTCTCAGAAAAACGATTTCTGAGCTCCAAACAGGAATTGAATCCGTGACCCTATGATGAGCAGTGAGATGCTTCTAACCATTGAGCTACCAAGACTCGTTAAGTTGAGCTGCAGCTTCATCATATGTGCTGCCTATGCGAAAGGCATGATATGATAATGATTGTAATGATCTAAATGTCAAACACAATTGTGTGTATGTGGGAGCTGGCATGTGAACGTTCGTCAACATGTCGTCTGCTACAACATCAAGCTCCCACATGCAAACACTTGTGTTCTACGTTTAGGTCATTTCCATTAATATCATATCTTGGCCCCATTCCTGTCTGGGGCTCAAAAATCTGTTTTCTGAGGACACAAGCTTGGCGAACGTTTACGTGTTTTATGCAACAATATCAAAATCCCACATGCAAACATTTGTGTTCTACATTTAGGTCATTCTCATTAAGTAATATTTCAAACACGAGTAAATGTTCTTCCTCCGATTTCTAAACACCGAGAAGCGAGTTGAAAAACGAGGCGACAGCCGAGTTTTTTAACGGACTTCGAGGTGTTTAGAGGTCGGAGGAAGAACAACTGACGAGTGTTTGAAATTACTTCTCAAACTCACGCGTACTTTGGGGGAAAATTGAGATGAAAGTTGGCAAAATTCAGCTGTATTCTTCCTCCGATTTCCAAGTACTGATTAAACATGTATTTCTTTTGTTTTGGCTTCGTGAATTATTAATGAGTTTGAGAATATCACGTCGTGGCTCGATTCCTGTCTGAAGCTCAAAAATCGTTTTTCTGAGGATACGAGCTAGATGAACTATCACATGTCTTCTGGAATGACACCAAACTTCCACATAACCATATATTCGTGTTTATTTAACCGTAAATTTGTGTTTAGCATTCAAGTTACAGTAATTATTTTTTTAACCACAGCAGTGCATGGAAAAACAACAAACATTATTCCTTTCGTTTACATTTTTATTTTACTAATCAAAACACGAACGACACATTTCCTTTGTAGTAATCAATATTTCTTTCTTTATCATACAGCACCTATGATAACAAACAATGGAACAGAACATATAATACCTGATGGAGGTGTTAACGAAATATATTGTGAGGCTGAGGGTGATCCTAAACCATCAATCATTTGGGAAGTTGGGGGAAACAGGATCACTGAACAAACCTATTCTGGAAATGAAACTGGATACACTAATTTTAATGTATCTGCAAACGGAAGCTTGGTTATAACAAATCCTCTGATGAGCAAGAGATACGGACCATTAAATGTGACTTGCATTGCTAACAGTTCTGCTGGGACAGCTCGAAGAGTATTCCAAGTTATTTTTTTAAAAGGTATTTTATGCTTTTGATACTGTTATTTGGGTTCGTGAGTTCTTTTAAAATAAGGACATCAAGACAATGCTCAATGCAGTTGACTCCCTAGCTCCAACGTTGAATGGACAAAGCAGTCTAACAAAGGAAAACTGAAATATGTGCCCAAAACTATTAAAGGCAGTTTCCTCTTTCTCTGAAAAGTCGCTTGCCTATATTGTACCTAATTTTTTCGAATTTTTACCCTGCATTTCTTCTCATGTTTCGCCGTGCTTGTTTGCTAGATTGTGCTAAATGTTGAATCAGTTGATGAATGTACTGATGAACATAGCGACCCATTAGTTTGGCAGACAAGGAAGACATGGAAACGAACTAACGAATCTGACCCTTTCGTGTTTATTCACGTCGTCCAGCACTGCCGAAGGAGCACTCTACTTTTGTAAACTATTTTATCCACCCTGTTTCATTTTCAGTTGTTTTTTTTTAACTAGCAGCATTTTGAATAAGAGTTGACCGAATGAGATGTAATCTTTTCTTTCCAGAGAGTGTCTAGTAGCTTTCCTGTTTGTTTCATTTGCATTTTTATGTAACGCATTTAAGACCGTGTCTATGAAATGAAAATTAAGTTTGTCTTATTTTAAAAATTACTCTTGAAATTATAACGCAATATCTTTTACACTTTTTACCTATCTCGCATCGTTCTTGAGATATTAGGATTTATTTGATATGTAAATAATTTACACATCAAATAAATCTTAATAATTTATATATCTAAGTAGATAATTTATATGTAATATGTAAATAATTTACATATGAAATAAACCTTAATATCTCAAGAACGAAGTAACATATGGAAAAAGTGTAAAAGGTGTTTCGCTGTAATTTCCAGAGTTCTTTCAAAGAAGACAAACTTAATTTTCATCTCACAGACACTTTAAATCCCGAAAAAATTTGCTCGCCAATATGCTCTTCTTTTGAGTTAATGTAAAACTACACTGATATAATTTTTCCTGCTCTCCTAGCGCCAAGGATACTAACCAAAAGCAAGGAGATTAAAATTATAGAAAACACGGAGACTGTTGTATACATAAACTGTGATGTAACTGGCTATCCAAGACCAGTCATTGAATGGAAATTTGGTAATCATACCCTTAACGCTAGTCGTGGCTGTTTAGATGGTAATACTCATATTGAATATGATATTGTTAATCAAATTTCAACAACCACCAAAAGCTCTTATTGTATACTCAATGGCACGTTACAGATTAATAATCCTTTGCAAACATTTTTGGTTCCACACGAGGAGTTTACTTGTGTAGCTCGTAATGTCGCTGGCAAAGACAGTCGAGCACATAGTTTGGATATCGTCCTGGGTAAAACAGGTAAACATTGCTACACGTATAGCATCATCATTATCATTATTATTATTATTATTATTATTATCATTATTGTTATTATTATTGTTATTACTATTATTATTATTATTATTATTATTATTATTATTATTAGTATTTAAAATAAGTTTGACACGGTAGCCTCTATGCATATGAAAATGGCCATGCATGCATGTCGATATTAACACTCCAGCTAAATCGTTCGCAAAGTTTCATAAGAAAATTCTACAAATTTGTGAAATTAGTAGATGGTGATTGAGACAATATAGGTTGGTTACCGAAAGCGAGATAGCTACGTTGGCTTCTTAACCGTGGTGCAAAAAAGTGCTGAGGCTCGCAGACAAATTAAAGGAATGTTGCGCACCGTTAATTTAAACGCACACGAAATAAAGTCTGCTTTTTTGGTGCTAAGTGGTTTAATTTATCCTACGTCTACGAAAAAGTTCTCATGCGAACATATTTGAGGAAAAAATTGGAGCATATTTGATGTTTCACACCAAGTGTCGTTTTTCTCTAAAAATGTATTTTCAATTTGTAGTTAAATCATATTCCTTCGAAGTTCTTTTACCCAAAGACGAATTTAACGACCCGGAGAGCATTAATAAAAAGGTAATTATTGTAGCTGGAAATGCGTGTGCATACGAGAGCCAACCAGTGTAAAGGAAAAGCAACTAAATTGCTCCTTTTTTTAATTTGAAAAATTTTAATCGTTAGAATTAAGAGTATTAGAAATCCAGTTATTCAGAGACGTTAATAATCGTTGACTGACGGCATTGTCGGCCGGAGGGTTTTTTTCGCGTAGAATATGAATGGCAATAAACTGCACGGTGTCGAAGTCCAGGATCTTCGTAGTTATTGACAACTGAAAATTAAATTTAAGGGGGGTAAAAAGGCATCGAGAAGCATGCATGACTAATTAACGAAATTAATGAACGTTTTGTGACAAATTTAAACAAGTATTACATATTTTATAGATTCAAGAGACATTTCAGTCTGGAAAACAATACTCCATGGTAAACATAATTTCCATAAATCGCGAGTAAGTATTAAAATTTTAAAAATAATACACTATTGCTCGAAAATAAATTATCTGGGTTTGTTTTTCCGAAAGAAACTCGTAATCTGTATGTAAAACTTCACTTTAGTCTGTGTGACCATGCCGTGGATTTTAGAATTCGATGATTTAGGCTAAGGTTTTAATGACTTTATTGAGGTATATGGTTTAACTATTGGGGCTTCTTGTCTCCATTAGAAGTTACTGGGTTGGCATATATGATTGAGAGTGTCGGATAACGGTTAGAATTTTGACATTTCGAACTTTGGATTTGACATTCGTGATTTACTATTCCGTGTTTTGCGTTAAGGATTTGTAGTTTCGAGTAAACACTTTTACTTGGAATAAGAGTTTTCAATTTACGGTTGATGCTTTGGATTTAAGTTTGGCTTTTAAGCTTTGAAAATCTTGAATGGTGTAAGCGATGAAATTTCCGATAAAGAAAAAGAAAATTGGTATTATTATTCTGGGACGTACAAAAAACCTTACATTAACAACTTATTTCAATCTTAGGAGTCGAAGTGTTCAGTTTGAGCTAACGTGGACAACAGAAAACCTATACAATAACTACAGTAACCCAGTAGACGTGGCAAAACTGGCGAATGACGTTTTGACGGAACTTATGAAACATGGTCTTAATCCGGAGAGATTTAGGTTGAATGGTAAGTGAAATATTCTGATGTTTTTTAGTAATCGAGTATTCTATAATAAAGAAGACTAGGTTATACTGCACCATATTCTAACGAGAAACTGATTTAATTGAATTTCGGAATGTTTTTCAGTATCAGCGTGGGGATTAGTTTGTTAAGAGGGAAGGATCACGATATGACTTTGGCGGTTTTTTGAAATTTTGCAGCGAAACCAGCCCCCCCTGTAAATTTGGCTGTAGATGACGTTACATCAAGCGAGGTCACCATTAGCTGGAAACATCCAAAGTATTTTGAAGTTGATTCTTACCAAGTGCAGAGGAATGGTGGGTCTAGTAGTTCATGGAACAACGTCAAAAGTGTCTCTGGTAGTAAAACAAGGGCCATCATGGACAACTTAGACTCAGATACAAGGTATCTTTTTCGAATATTTTCTCACAATGGACATGGCAATGGAGAGATACACTCAGAAGTTCTAGAAGTAGAAACCAAAGGTAAGCAGCGGCTTTCTACTCATAAAATTTATATGTGGTGTTGAAAATGGAAAGCATTCAACTTTCACTGAGTGAATTCCACAGGCATCCATTGACTCACATTAGAACGAAACGTTAAACGACTGTTGGATTTTAGTTGTCATACAAGGGAATAAAAATGGAATATACTATGTGTACAAGAAGGCTAAAAGGCTTTATAATAAAAATCTAAAAATACCAAACGTTTTCTACTGTGAAATTCATCTTAAGGATGACTCGTACTGTAGAAGACAACTTACACGATCGAGAACGTTTGACCTTTTTTAGACTTTTATTTTAAGGTTGTTTAACTCTTTCCCGGCCACATCTCTCCCTCTGACAAGAAAAATCGTCTAGCGTTAGCCAGAGTAAAATAATAAATGTCCCCCGTGGTAGAGAAAGAGTTAAGGAGATAGTTTACGGAATCAACAGTACTTAACAAAACTTTTCTTTTAGCTGATGCCCCAGTTCTAATTATTGTATTGGTTGTCGTAATTGTTTTCGTTGCGTTATTGGGACTGGTGCTTGGATTTATTTATTATCGTCGACAGAAAAATACCCAGCCAGAAACATTTGTAATTATGGAGTCAAATGTAAGTGAAAAACGGTTGCTTGAAACAGTCAGTATATGATGCTTGGTTGGATCTTTACTTTATCACTACAGACGCATTGTGCACCATTACACGCACTTGGCACTTCTAACAGCGCGAAGTCTACTTCACCTTACTCTGTTTTCCTGGATTGGTCTTAGTTTATTTTGACTTACATCAGTATTGTTTGTTTTAGCCTTATGAAGAATCCCTACCTGGTATTTCCTTGACTAATATTTACGTTCAAGACAATACGACGTATTTCTTGACGGCCAATTCTGATGGCTCATTTGAGCAAGAATATGTTTGTTGGAATGAAATTTCTCGAGATAATTTGGTAATGGGGGATGTCCTTGGTCAGGGCGAGTTTGGTTTGGTGGTAAAAGCAGTGTGGAGGAATGGACAGACTGACAAGGATATTGATGTGGCTGTTAAAAAAGTTAAAGGTAATGTGCAGGCATATTCGACTATTGATTTTTCTGATAGAAAATGTAAGCAAAGCACAAAATAACGTAAAATTTCCCGCCGGCTTCATTAGCCGACAATATATTGTATTCGTTGGTGTACATCAAATTTTTGTTCACTTCTTTATTTAGGATAAATTTTTCCTAAATATATTTTTAATACATTTAAAGTTTCTGTCCAGCTGTTAAAACTATATTCTACTCGTGTACCAAATAGTTACCGGTGTATTTATGTTGAAAAATATTATCAGTACAACGATAGCTCGTCAATCCTTTAGTCACTTTTTCCCTTGTGAAAATTTGTCATCATCGACTGAGCAGGACTAGCCTTTTCCTTATCAATGGACGAAGTGTGAGTCGTAACACGTTAAAAACGGATGCCACTTACATCAAAGACATGCCATCAGATGCCACATCAGATGCCACAAAATGCCATCAGATCGTAAACTATTTGTATAGAAATTATGAAGAACTCTTTGCGCTATCTTTAGGGCAGCTGCGGTATTTTAAGAAAGCCACTTTTCACTTCATTATTTCCTTGCCAGTTGTTTAAGTACATTTGAACGTCGAATTAATTTTACTTTTATTTGTGGCATGTATTTGTGGTGCAAAAACCTAGGAAACAAAAAATGTAGACACACCGATAGAAGTGAAACTTCCTCGGTCAAAACTCGCCGGCAAACTTTTTGTTTCATCGGCGATGTCTGATTTGTTGCCGGTAATTAGCCGGTAGGCGGTTACTATTTTGTGCCTTGTAAAAGTGGGCGAAAGATATAGGCCTTGCTCAAAATTTTCATCGTCATTTTGTTTTTCATGACGCTTCGTTGAACAAACCAGTTTCTCTTTCATCATCCTAATTAGATGCTGCAACAGAAACTGATCGGAAAGAACTTTTCAAAGAATTAAAGTTAATGGCTGATGTTGCGAACCACCCGAATGTTGTTAATTTAATTGGAGCGTGTTCAAGAGAAGGTACGCTATATATATTTTTTAAAATAATATCTAATTTCCTTTTACGGAGGTAACGGCTTCCTTCTTCGCTTATACCTTGATGATAGCATACATTATTATCTTGTGGTCGAAACGTATACTTCATCTGACCTACGTGTGTTCTCTAACAAGGCACACATTTTGTAAGAATTTAACAGGAACATGGAAGTACGCCACCCGACGAAGTTGGCTGGTGTGACGATTGTTGTTGTTGTTATGTATGTTAAATGCAATGTCAACCCTTCGTAGTTACAGCCTTCAGTAATTGTTATTCAGCGGTAAGTTCATTGGTTTGCGGAGGCAGAAATAATAAACAGGGGCCAGTTTTGTTGTTTTAAAAACTGTTTTTTGAAATTCCTGTTATAAAATTATTTTATGCAGTAATTTTCTTCATTTTTACTTTTCATTTTTACAGTTGTAAAACAACCCTTTTTATTAAAATCAATTTTCGTTGCTTTTTTCCTGACATTTTTTATGTTTTCGTCTTTTTTTCCATTGATTTCCTTGGTTGTCTCAGTGGTACCAACCCCCTGACCTGGCTTACATTCTTTTTGTTACTTGTTATCTCACGTGCTTAGTTCATTCTTCAGGACCTCTTTGGATAGTTGTGGAGTTCTGTGAAAATGGCAATTTGCTAAGTTATCTTAAGAAAAATCGTGAAGACGTCTCTACACAGGAAGGCACATTTGTCTCATCTCTTGACCCTCTCGTTCGAGTGAGGATTGCCTACGATGTGTCCAAGGGAATGAGACATTTAGAAGATAAGAAGGTAAATGATTACGAAGTGAGTTCAGGTTAAAAATAAACATATCCAATATTGTACACTTGTCAATCTTTATTACTATCGTTATCCTTATCAACGTCATCATCATCATTATCATAATTATCATTCTCATTATCATGATTATCGTTATCATTATCTCTATAATTATAATCACCATTATCATCACCATCATTATCGTCATCATTTTCATAATTATCATTGTCATTATCACCATTATTAGCATAAGTATCATTGCCATTACCTTCATTATTATTATAATAATCATCGTCATCATCATAATTATCATTGCCATTACCTTCATTATTATTATAATTATCATCGTCAT
>JBAHVQ010180919.1:0-16386 GCA_036872915.1 Nanipora kamurai
CGTATTTGCACTCAGTTATTTGCAGCTGATCAATATTTGCACGCAGTTATCTGCAGGTAAATTAACCAATCAGATTTGAGAATACCACAAAGTGAATGATAATAACTATTAGCGAAGGTAACTAAAAGTACTCGTATCCATAAGTTTCTCGTCGACTTGCAAGTTGATCTGATCTCTCTTATACCTGTCTCTGACAAAGATCTTTAACTACAGCTTACGCCAGATTTTAGTTACTTTGCTTTAGAAAACAGACGGATTAAATTCAATTTATAAAAAAATGGTGTCTGAGAGTAGGAAGGTAACTACAGATCATTCTTAATCCTTAATGGCAATGGAACAAACTGTTTCTAATAAATACAACCACACTCAAATACGTGACCGATGTAAACATCAAAAGGCAAATGAAATAGGCTCTTCAAACGAAGATTTTCTTGTTCATATGGCAGAGAAGTGGCGTAATGCTTTAGATTAACGAAAGGTGGTTGGTATGATATTTGTCGATTTCCGTCCTGAATTTGTCACAAGCTTCAAAGCTTAGGCATCATGGGTGATTTGGTTGTGACTAAAGAATTATATAACCTTTATAAAATTACTATACTAAATTGGATAAACTCCCTGACAACCTGCGTGCACATGTGGCTTACAGCATCCCACAGTTATACGACCAATTATGTCCAGTTTATATACAAACTATCTCTCAGGTGCAATTTCTGGCCTTGAGAATAGAACAGTCGACATGTACGCTGATGACACGACGCTTTACCACATCTCCAATTCTACCAATTTGACAGCCGTCACAGTCGTTTGTGGTGATTGGTGTGATGCTAATGATATGATTATTCACTCAGCCAAATGTCTAGCAACGATTATCTGCACACATTTCGTAGAGCCTATTTCACAATTCGTGATAAACGATACTATAGCATACAATATGTAAATGCGAAGGTCAGCCAAATGCCAAGGTGTTTGGTGTGAATAAAAAGCTCAATTTGTTAGAACACCTGATGGACTTGATAAAAAGCCTTAATTTCAAGAAAATTAAATCTGTTGAAATCTGGACCAGTCAAGGAGAATATCTATTTTAAGGAGGCTCCTTACAGTAATTTTTAATAAGGGACTGGTAAATAGATATGGCACACGCATGTGCAGATAGTGGTCTTGCCGTATCATTATTCCATCACTACTGCCCTGTGTGCGTGAATTTCTTTAAGACGTCGGAAATTCAGAAAACATCAAGTGTAACAACACATTTAATTTTCATAAAACAGAACTTTTTTTAAACCCATAAATTATATATCAAAAGGTTCTTTCGGACAACTTCCCCTAATATTTTGCTATATTATTCTTCAGGCAAAAATATACCCTGGTGCCAACTTTCTGAACATTTCACTGAAGAAAACCGAAGATAAGGTGTCTTAATTGTGATAATCTTACAAAGCTAGGAACTGTAGGGAGCCACCTTTAGGTGATTTGTGCCATCGATAACATACATATATGGCATCTCAATCTTGGGAAGCTGCAATGAATCATGTTTGTATTCACAGGTAGGATCCAACCGGAAATTCAGATCAGTTCATTTAAAGCGGGAGAGTTAGCCTTATTCTCCAACCTTGCTTAATTCTGTTCATCAAAGAAAAACCGAGAGGCTTCTATAGGTCGAGTAGTGAAAAATCTCAACTTCACCTGTGTGTACTAGAATGAGTAGGACAATCACAATTCGCAAATGGTCTTCTGATATCGTTAATATTCTTGTCTTTTTCTGGAATTTCTTACACCGAAAGTAATACTTTTTTGAACGAACTTTGTAACCCCTGCCTACTCCGTCCTGTACTATTTGGTAATAACTAGAAACTTGATGACTTTATATGTAAACCTTCACCTCCAAATACATCTTTTGTCCAATTTTTAAATGAACAGATGCACTACATACATTAAGGAAATGGCTTGGAACCAGTAACAACCGAATCTTTGTTGAAGTTGATCCCGTTTGATGATGTAGTTTTGACGAAGACTGTCGTTGGTGGTGTTAGTTGGTTATGGTGAACGTTGGGTGGCCCGAAGGGCGGTTATCTTAAGCTAACGGTGGTCATCCTCAGATACAATGAAAACTAATCTGATTCGTTATTGGATATCTGTCTTCTCGCGAAAGAAAAAGAAGGTTGCTTACAAAAGATTAAATATTTATTAATGCCATGCATGTTGATGTTTAGTCTAGCATGTCGATTCCGTGTATTGTTTCAGGTCGTGAATAAGTCTTGTAAGGTGCCGGCAATCGTTAGGCTGGGCCACGTAACAGCAGTTCATAGTTGGTATACCATTAACTTTCTGACCGAGAGTCTTTGGTGTTGGTGATGGTGATATAAGTGATGTATTCGAGAGTAATGTCCAATGTAGGCATCCTGTTGTCAGAGGGAGGAAGCTGCTTTTAAATAGTGGATACATCAGACGGTTGTGTGATGGACACAGATGGATGATCATGGTTCTGTATGGCGTTTGGGAATGATGTTCGTTTTGTCAGATTGTTTACTATGGGCAATTGAGGAAAGTATGTCCGATGGTGCAAATAATCCAGATGGGTGGGGTCAGACAATGAGTACTTAGTCATGCGGTTGTGGACTGGTGTCAGATAGTGTAGTACGGTTAAAAGGGGACACTAAGTCAGTGCGAATTTTACTGATAGTGCCCAGTCTCACGTAAGTTGTCTGACAGTCGATGCATTCGATCTTTCAAACAGCGCCATTTCAGACGAAGGGTTGGGTTTTATGGTGGGTTTTATGGCCACCATGTTGATGGTCTTTTCACCAAAATATTTACACCGACTGGTATTGAATGTGACCTCCAACATGGCCGTTGTATCTTTGGCCTTTGAATGTTAAGAGATTCATGCCACCCAGAAGTATTTGATGAAGTGATGAAGTCTTATTTGTGATCTAAGCGACCTTAACCCCTTGGTGACAGTGCGTTTTCCCTTTGACGAGTAAAATCGTCTGGCGTTAGCCAGAGTAAAATACTAAAGTTTCCATCAGTCCCTGGTGACTGAATGTGGCAACAAAGAGTTAAGGTACGTTTACACACTGCGATTAATCGGGCCGATTTCTGGTTTAGGTGCATGGTAACTAACAAAAAGCAGGCAAATTTGAGCTCACGGAGCATTCTACTGACTGCTTCTTACGTTAACGTGCATCTGAGCTAGAAATCGGCCCGATTAATCACCGTGTGTAAACGTGCTATAAAGGAGATAGGTTTTCTTGAACCCTTGACGACAGTGGTTATTCCCCTTGCACAAGTAAAATCGCCAGCGTTGGCCAGAGTAAAATACTAAAGTCTCAATCAGTCACTGGTGACTTAATCTGGCAACAAGGAGTTAAGCCATAGAAAATGTTTTCTCGTGAATCAGTGGTTACGTATTTCTAGTCAGTGATTTATCCTATGAAACAGTTAAGTCAAGCATGTATATACGTCTGAAAGTTGCGATTAAGACGTGAAACAGATTTTACTCTAAAGTTACCAATATCTTGTTACGAATTTTTTTTGGAAAAGCGTTGGCTTGGGAGGATCGGAGTAGTAATTATATTGGCTTATAAAATCGTGCAGCGAATTATTCCAGGATCCAATCTAGAGAAGGAGAAGGCTTCTTGGTGCTTACTAAATGGAACTAGACTGGCGGCACGAGATTGGTTCTTCGGTCACTCACTTAGCACAGTACTGTATGTCCAAGCCAATGATGGAATTCTAACCATTGCCCTACGTGGAGTCAAATGTAGAGTGAAAGTTACAAATGTAATCTAGGTCCTGATGTGACGTTTGCACTGCCCAAGCGGAAGTTGCAGTCGGTTTATAAAGTCAGTAAAGATCAGTCAGGAAGTCTTAACGTGTATTAAGCCACGTGACAATTCTCCTGAGGGCCTTTTCTTTTCTAGAACTTAAGAATGGATACCAACACCATGCTGCACTATATGATGCATGCCGAATGAACGACAGGATCCCAGAGGATGAAAAGCAGTTAAACAGAAATCTGCCATAACATATGTAGGTCCAACCATCACTGAAATTGATTTCTCGAGTTGTTGAACATTGCAACGTATACCTCTCGAGCGGCTGAACAGTCGATTCCGCATAGCTTGGGTACCGGCAAAAACAGCGTAACCCTTTCGGCAAAGGCTCAGTGAACACAGGTTTATGTTAGTTCAAACTTATCTGGTACCATTCTCATTGTCGTTCAGCAAGAGAGACAAGCGTTTGGCGTGGTAAATAAATAAACTTTATAAAATAAACGTCAACAAACCCCCAAGGCCTCTCAAAATCTCCAAATACATTTCTGGATAATGAGACATATTTCTTTGCCTAATTGATTTATTTACGTGCTCATGCATTTATTATTGGAACGTTGATTGCTTTATATAGTTTCTGATCACTCGGATTAACGCATAATGTAGGCGGCTGATGTCTTTACAATAGCTTTTAGGAGGTATACCATTACAAATTTGGCTTAATTCCCAGGGTATCATTTGAAAAGTTGGCTCCACCATTGCCAAATGATCCATTTGTTATTGTAGGCTGTTTAGCTATTGCCTTAAATTTAAGTATCAGTGTGAAAACATGCTGCTACATTTCCAAAGGTCGGATCTGAGTAAAGCCATACTGAGCAAATTTTCATTTATAGGAATATGGAGGTAACATCACTCATAAGTAGTTTTTATGAGTTGTTTATGGCATTTCTCACTCACTCCATATTTTCTACAACGAGTTCAAGTATTCTCAACCGTCCAGTCTGTTGCGAAATTCGATGCGTATACATTAGTACTTGTGTCGTTGGATTTTATCTGACAAAATATTGAAATAGACCGTCATTGATTTTGTGACTTTTGGGACGTCGACAAAATCTACATTTGTGAGCGATTAATGATAACCAACCATCAAACACTCAAAACTGTCAAATACTAGTGACGGCGACGGACGCCCGGGACGAAAACGCTGTACTATGACGTTGGGATTTTGCTCGAAAACATGGCTTTGATTTAGTTCTGTTTAGTACATAGCAGTTCTATTAGACCACAGTGAATAATACGTTAAAATAATAAACAGAAATAAAATAGAGAATGACACTGAACCGAACTAAACTAAATTTAGGTGAAATGAACGAAAATAAAACGATTGTCGACATGTTTAAGACAAATGACACTATGTTTTAATAGTGTATTTTCATTTTTGTCACATTTGACCAGGAAACCAATTAATAGTATTAATCATTTAATACTAAATTTAATGGTATAGACAAATTAGGAAGACTAAAATTTACTAAAAGTAAATAAAGATTTTCTAGGAAGAATTTCTGGTAGTTTCTTTTAAGTAACATGTTCAGTAACATTGTACAAGAAAAGCTGGAACGATGTTATCTGATCAGTTTCGACCGGAAGTTAACAAAAGACTACCTTTAGTTATTCTCTGGATAATAATGATTGTAATATATCGCAATATAAGGCTCAATTGCGTTTTTCTGGAGGATATTATGCCGAGACATGAATTTTCGGAAATATCTTTATGAAGAACGTTCTCACTTAATATAGTTGAAGACTGATGATCTATTACCGTTTAAGAAGCCCTTGATCCGTTTCTTATAAATTTTGCGTTGTGATGGAAGCGTGGGCCAATTGTGGCCATGGCTAAACAATCTTCACAGTCTAGTTTAATTATTGAATGATTTCTTACATGAGTCAAATGCTCACTTCGATGAACAATTATACTAAGCTTCATTATGCATGACCTGCAGCCAACTAATTTTCTCTTATAATCTTGTTAAACCTTGTAAAGTCGTACGTAGAATTCCTATTCTTCCTGTAAATAAAGAATTAAGCTCTCCTGTCTTAACTTTTGTGAGTCGGTGGTCATGCGTACGAAAATATTTTCAAACAGAGAGATTGTTGGATGTAAATTTATATCAGAGAAACGATTAGACGATGTTAGACAGATACTTAAGGTTGTTTTTAAACTCGAAAAGCCTAACAAAATCAATGTAGAACCTTACATTGAACGTTACAATCATATATATATATATATATATATATATATATATATATACCTATTTATTAACGAGACGACTAACATCCGTACGTCTCGATTTACTTACCTTACTGAAAATATTTAGCGAAGGCATGAGTGAATATTGCAGCGTTCTTATAGATAAGGAGATTTCTATGTGATGCTGGTGATATGTCCTTCAGACAGGGACGTTTTTTAATTTTGAGTTAGATCATACGATACCCACATTGCGGTGTCCTTTAAAACTGTCTGGAGCGCACCATATCACGTCAGCGCTCAAATATATAATATCCTTTTCCTACTACACTAAATTAGCAGGTAACAAGCCCCTAGCAAACTGTTATAGCTGCTGCCCAACGGGGCGGGAGAAACAGTGCATGCACGTGTATGCCCATGTGTCTCAGCCTCTGCAAAGTTTTAATCCGTTTTGTCTTAGGTATAAATTACAAATTTAAACTTAAATCCACGTTTCAGGCATCTCGAGGTTGTCCAGTAGCCTTACTTGAGATGAGCAATGAATTTGTGTAATTACTCCGAGTTTGTAAGTTACACATGCACAGTAAAATTTTGCGCTTACCAGTAAAAAGTGAGAGCACAAGGCAAGTCTCCTTTTTTGCTCTATTTCTTTGCAGATAGCAATCAGGCTAAGGAGCAGACCTATTCTATAAATTAAACAGCTATAGCGTTAATGTTTCTGATTAGGCGCTCCTAACTCCAGAATCAAGAATAAAATTTATACAAGACAATGATGAAATAAAAGGTAATTGCCGCTGTTAACGCTAGTTACGCATTGAAAGGTTTTCTACGTACCGCCAATTTAGAATAATAAGTTCGGTTGCAGTCGTTAATTGAAGGACGGTGCGTTATGCTTTAGCTGTAGCATTAACCCTGCAAGATCCCAGGGTGACTTGTATTCAATATGCTATAAAGCACCTCCATGTTTATTTGTGTTTTTGAAGTACTGGTTTAAAATTAACTGCAGGTAAGACTTACCTGAATCCTGGAGCAAAAAGTGTGGTTAAAGAAGCTAATTTGGAATGGCATCTCACTCATACAGGATGCACCAAGTATCTCCGTTAGAACTGCATGTTTTTATACGGGTTTTTTAGGCTCACCGTTAAGAACTTCCTCCAGAATTTCTGATGTTTAGACTGCTTAACTAATATTCTGAAATATTCTTAATCGTCACATGTCAGGCCAAGATAACAGATTCTATAATAACTCTTCAGACTATCCATTAAAAAGCTAACAGGGGCATCGGTTGGCTTCTTTATAGGACACAACTGATCAGGTATAAATGGTAATTCAATCCTCCGAAATGAATGATTTACCTGTAGACTGAGCACGTAATTCCCGGATGTAAAGCTTATCCGATAAAACTCTCGAAACGTCGCTTACCACACGCCCACATCCATACACATGCCAGCACATAAATGACGGTAACTTAACCCTTTAGCTCCCAAACGAACGTACATGTACGATTTCATGAACACAAATTGGATACATAAACACATCTCAACAGATTTTGGAAAGGATTTTGAGTATATGTCTATATGTTTATTTTATATATATTATATGTTTAGAATTTATTTTAAAAATTCTGGGTGGTAGAGGGTTAAATAGAATGATGACGCCACCGATGACAAATATAGGTTGTTTAAATGGAATAGTTCATAAAGAAAATAAAAAAAAACCCAAAAATAGATAATTTATAATCTTGGCCTCATACTACGTTCAACATTACAGAGATTATACACTCAGCTTTAAGACAGCGTCGTTTTTATCATGGATACCAGGGAATTTTCTTTATTTCTATGAAAAACTGCGGTGTTCAAATTATTCGAACAATGGATAGCATATCTTCTGACGATAAAGTCCTTCAGAGTTATCGTTATTCAAACGTGCGTTGTTTCAAACATGACCGGGGAAAAAGAGACGATGCCTGCAGAGGGCCTTGTGACGTCAAATCGGAAACAAGGCAAACAGTTTATCGTAACTAACTTCTAAATTAGTCGTTATATTGCCTACTGACGTGATTTGAAAACTTGTGTATTGTATGAGACGAGAAAGTCAAATTTATGTGTTTATTTACTACTAGATTGGATTACCATCTTCCTGATTTGATGTCACGAGCCCTTTTCGAATCCAAACTCTTCACTCAGTCATGATTTCTCAAACCTACATTTTTTTTTCAAGTTTGGAACCGCGACATCTCCGGAAGCTGTCATCCGATGTTGCTGAGATATATGTACATCGTTTGATTCCTTGTGGTATGGTAGATTTTTGACAAAAAAAAATCCATCGCAGACTTTTTATGAAGACAAAACTGTTCGTTTCGTCTCATATTGACATTGTGACCATTAATCAGGAAAGTTGCTGAAGTACTGGTAAACTTCACTAAATCGTCATTGATCCGTCTAGCTTACTTTTGCGTCCAGCTTACCGTTGAAGAGAAAAGTATGCCGAAAAAGGTGTTGGTATTTTAGGCAGTTACCTTTGGCTATAGACCTGTGTCATCTTTAGTTAATACTATTGTATTGGTCAATAAAACTTCGCAGTATGGACCAATATTATGGGCTTTGATGACGTTGCTTCACCACGACAAAACGACTGCTGCAACAGAGCTCAAATGTTTGCTTATATACTTAGGCCAACAGAATCTTGACTTTGGATTGTATTCCTCAGAATCCATGCTCAACTGCCAGAATACCGTGGTTCGTAAAACAAATAAATCAAAAAAGAGGTATAGCTGTATCGGATCTTGCGTAGCAAATTGTTTTTTCGCTGTTTAATCTCAAGCATAAGTGATAGACAACCAAACAAACCATCAATTAGCTAAAGATACGTTTTCCATAATGCCTTAAATCTTCTTGATTACATTTCATCATGATAGCTGCTCCATGCATATTTGCCCAATTCGAACGTGATGGAATCTGATCTTATGACCATTCTGAAAAGTGTTTAACTGTTAAGCTAAGATCAGTGAATTTTCAATTGCGTTCAGCATATGGACAGAACTGAAAAATATGTTCATCTGTCACAGATTGACCTACCACGAAGAAAATTGTAAAACTCTCCGGAATGATTGACTGCTATATATTTAGTTATATAAGTGCCTTAATCCGTTAAATGGGATAAAGTGTTCCTGCAATTCATATACCCTTGTGTAGAAATGCATTCTGCGGTTTGTTTATTGACTTGCTCAAAGGTCAAAGTAACCAAACCAGTCAGAATCAACGGTTTAAAACCTTCCAAACAAATATAAAAAGAAAAATACTCGGAAAAAATCGTCAAAGGAGAACCGACGTAGACCAGAGAGATTATTACATATTACGGTCACCGTTAACAGCAGACATCTACTGTACTTGTGCGAAATCGCTACGAATTAAGATCTTTCGTCATCGACTGTTTAAATAAAAAGATTATTTTTAAAATATTCTATTGTTTGTCTGACGGTTGAATTACAGACACTGGAAGATGGGTTTAACTTTAAATAGTGTGTAATATATATTTAAACTCGAATATTCGTCAACTTTTTTGATGAAACCCTCAGAAGACTAACTTTAGCCCAACCATAGGCACGCAGGAGCTACTTCTTCTTGGGTGCTAAGATTTATAATGAACTACCACTGGATGTTAGGAGGGCGGAGAACTACGAAGTTTGATAAATTATTAACACATTTTAATTAGTTTGAGCGATTCTATTATTTATTGACTTATTGTAAATTTTTAGTATTTGTATCTTAACATTACTTTAATTTTGTAGTTAGTTGTACTGGACAGACACTGATAACAGCAACGATGTCGCTGATGTGTTCTCTATCCTGCCAAAATATTCGTGTTATTATTATTATTATTTTTATTATTATTAGTAGTATTAGTATTAGTATTATTATTATGTTGCAGTCGAACGTTGTTAGGAACAGAATTTATATGGAAAGTAGACAGAATTTGAGAAATAACTGGATACCTGTTTAATATTTTACTAGTTTTATTTTTGAACGTTGCTTAATATGGTTGGCAAATTTTATCTATGAACAGAGATGTACCCAATTCCGGTCGGGAAGACGTGAGTTAGAAAGCTGTATACGTCGGCGACCAAGTGACAGGTAACCAAGATCAAGGCTTATAGATTCTGTAAATATGCTCTACATAAATTCGTACATTTCAGATAAATTTCGTCAAAGAATACGTGTCTAAAAAGGTCGAATGCATTTGGGATCTGTTTAAGGTTAATGGCTCATCGCTCAAAAATCAATTATGGCGGAAATCCCGAATTTTCGAATGACTTTCAAACTTATATGGGACAAAGCTGGCTTTTTTAATTCTCCAGCCCCAGAAGAAGTCATCTATTTTCCTAGAATACAAAAAATAGCCTTCAACTGACTTATAGTTAAAAAATTTCGTATTAAGACGAAGAACATGCCACAGCACATGAATGCTCTCAACGTCCAATTGTCGTTCCACCACCTTTGTCCTGTTTCGACAAAATTGAGACGTTTCGTACCCCACCTTCCAATTTGCCATAGTCAGGGAAGACAGGTCACCTACTGTCACGTATTACCGCAATCTTGCTGGGTTTTTTTGGGAGAAACTTCCAAGGCAGGTACTTCACTATCCAAATGAAAATAGTCAGACTCTTTCAACGACCGGTTAAGCCAAGTTTCCATTTGTTGTTGGCTTACGTGAAGTGTCGAAAGCAATAACGAGATCGTGTTGGACTTTATTTCGTTGAGCGGTAAAGACAGCTGGCCACCAGAGCTGTCAATGAAAACACTTCGGTGGGTGCGTTGTGAGTTTAATGTGACTACAACTTCGACTGCAACCCCGACAGTCAACGACGCAGCGAATGCTGGAGAGATAATGGAAACCTGGCTAAACTCGAAAAAGGGTGAGAAGGTCGCCGTGATTCCGCGACGGCGACTGCTAAGTGTGGACGAGAGGTAGCATTCGAAATTGCAGCCAATAATGAGATTAGGGTAAAGTGCTAGGGTCAGACGTTTACTAACCTTACTCAGCAAAGTATTTTTTGCCCAGTCATATGTCATCTCGTTCGTTCTTTCCCCTTCGGTATCGAAATTATGGCCGTTCTGGGAAAGTTACCGTTTGTCCATGCCATTTACTGTTGCAGTTGCGGATACTCATTGGCCGTCGATAGTTTCCGGCTCAAAAGACACCTGTTTAATTACTTGTTGATGATCACAGAAATCTCCCAAGAGGCGTCTGCAACAGCCTGCGACACTTTTTGACAGCTTGCGACAAGAGGAAACCAGACTTCATAATTTTCTTTAGGATCTTAATAATTGGCCTTCGTGTCTGAACTTTTTTTTCTCGTGTTTTTTCGTGCATTCTTTAGTGTACCATCGTTAAAATTTATGTGCGGTAAACAATTGTATTGAAGTATAAACCTGCACAAATGGAATCTCCGAAAACTAAAATAACTCATTCTCTCTTGTTTTTTGCTCATATCTTGAGTTTCACAAGATGATCTTATTCGGTATATGTTTTGTTTTATATAAAATAACTCATGTTGTGTACATTTGATACAAAATATTAATGGTTAAACTGCTAGAGTAAATCATTGTGAAGGACATCTTTCAGTCATGATATCTCCAAATTATCAACTCCGAATTGAAGTCTGATCTCATGGTCTTAAGAATCGGTGACAAGTTCTGTCCCCGACCGTTGGGGATCATCACGATGTATTGCAACAGGAACATATGGCATCCCAGACTGTCTCCGGCACATATCGTAAGAATCGTAAGCATTTCTATTTTTATGGTTGTCCCTGACTGTCGGCGACCGTCGGCAATTCTGACGATTTACGAAAACATTTGTAACAATCGGAGATGTGTATTCCTTTCGTTTTTGCAAATATAGTCCCTCAGCATCTTGTTTTCGTCTTCACATTGAATTGCTTCTTACGTTTATTAATTCTCTTATCTTCATTAAAACCATTAACTGGAGAAGTTTCCACATAGAAACCACTCTTGATTTAGAGCAGCCATATTGTTGTCCTTTTCATATTTGGCGCGTAATATCTCGCGCATCCCGATTCATACGATTCCAACGCCAAATGAGTACATTGCCATTTGGATTGTCCTAAAAATCGCCGGCATCAGAGAGATTGCACGTCGCCGACTTTTGCGACTCTTGCGATAATATATGAGAACCAGGCTTTAACAAAATTGTTAAGATGTAATCATCAGACTATGAACTTCAGCATGTCTAAGTATCTTAGCGTTGGCCGTTAAAAAATATACAATGCACTCGTGGTGAAATTTAGTAATTGAAGTAACTGAAGTAATTGAAAAGGCACGAACTGTGTCGGGAATAATTTCTGTCTGAAACTGGTTTATACCACTGACCTATACATAACTGGACTGCGGATGCCTCGACAAATTGTGTACCCATTTTTTCTTTTCAAGATGGCGGATTTATAGGTCCTTGTGTTTAAGGTAGTGACTACTAACCGATATTTCAGGCTCGGATTATAACCAACGACCAATCAAATATCGTATAAATTCTTCGGAACGGACGGTTTACGGAACGAAGCGATGTTAGGAAAATAACTTCATTACCTTGAAAACCAAAGCAGTTTTTGCCATTTCACAATGTCAGACGTTAGATTACTGTCTAACTTACTGAAAGATCATTCTAACTACATTAAGAAGATTGAAGACAGGCTTCAAGGCTCGAAAGTGTTCATTTGGTAATAAAAACCCAGTATACGGTCATTGATTGTGTTCTACGTTGTAATTCGCACTGACGGATCGGAAACTACGACTGCAGCGAAAAAAACTATTGAAGGCATGGATTTGTAACATTGATTCAGTCAAATCAGAGTCCTCTAGCCAGGTATTCTTACTTGAAACCTAACGTTTTCTCTTCGTGGAAATTATTTCTCGAAAACCTTTTATTTATGCAGAAAACGAAAAGTTTATCAGTGAATCAAAAGTATATTTGTCAAATGTAAACGCCACAATTAGTCCAGGTTATGAATTACAAGCTCGTTTACCTTTTATCGATGCTCTTAATCATGATGTCAAGTGAGCATTTCATAAACTCCCGGTTCCACAATTATCGTCAACAAATTGTGCCAAGAGAAAAAAAAACCCACTGTGTATAAGTAAATGTTAAAAAAAAATATTTAAGAAAAGGACTCATAAATCGCCAACAGTTCTGTTAAAAACTTGGGTCAGTGACCTCTAGCATTAGCAGAAGGATAAATTGTAGTGCTGATGCCATCCTTTTGGGGATACTTTTCTAAACTCAAAAATGATGGAGACACGCAGTCCAGTTATGCATGGGTCAGTGGGTTATACGCAAAGTACGTACTAACCCTTTAAAAGTAACTCGCTTTTTTATAAGTAAATCAGTTTCTTATACCAAAAAGTTCAAGATGAAAGTAATACATGAAATACTGTTTTTGGTTGATGAGGCAACTTACTAGCGTTTCACCGCCATATTCATGGGAGCCCTGGGGACGGTTGTATAAAAAGGTGATCAATTTTAATCATAATTAGTGCTTAGTTTAGCCAATCAGGATCAAAAGATAAGAATTTAACTGCGTTTTAATTACGCGATGACTGACTTAATCGTTAAGGGTTTTGTTCAACCGGCCCTGGTATTTTAATACTTCTTTAACAGCAAATTTTCGTTATACCTGCACTTTATTTACTTTTTAACATTCAAGTATGTTTTTATTGCCGTATAGTGAGAATTCGCGTACTAAAAGAGACCAGAAATTCTACTTTTGGCTGAAAAACAAAAAAGAATTGTTCCTGTGGACTCTATAGCTACCCATGCTCCACTGGAAACTTGGTCGTCAATAACGTCCATTTGTTTCTGACCTTTTTTCGGCTGGGAAACCTAAACGTTTGATAAAAATAAAAGCCTAGTATAAAACGTTTGAGTGGAGTGCGGTGTAACGGCCGTTTACGTTTGCTGTATATCTTACAAACCCGTTATATACAGAACATTTCCAACGCGCTTCTGATTTCCTTACAAACGTTGAATAATTTACAACATACCACAATGACAGGTAGATAAAAGATAGTTTGATGTTTTAAGATAGGAAGTTGGCTGAATTTAAGCTATGAAAATTTTAAAATTAAGGTATTAGGCGTTGATTGACGACGTTCATATGATCGATTACGAAAGTAACGGTCAAACTTTAACTAGGAAGAGGAATATTTGAAACGATATAGTTAAAAGATAGGAAACAGAAAACAAGAAAGAGATACAAAGTGAGGGCAAGACTTTTTTGTTGTGATTCGAAATGTGGGGTACGAGCGACCTTATCATGTCGCTATGGTAAAATCCAGTTATCAGAAAAAGGAATTCGGTTTCTGATAGCCACTATGCAAAAGATCATATTTCATGATATATAAAGACGGATTTCAAGCTTTCGAAACTGATCCGTGAAGAAGACTTAATTACTTAATTTTCGGCGAGTTTATTTGCTTGGAAGACGATGCTGCGCGACAATAACTTGTGTATTTGTAGACTATACACAATCTCAGCAACCTTTGAAATTAAAGAAACTAAATACGCGTCTACCTGCTTTATGAATAAGTTTCAATTCGACCAGGTGTGTCAGCGCATAAATATAGCAAGCGTTTCCTGTTGAAGACTGGTTCGTAAGGCTTTAATTGCTGCCATATTGAACCGCCTCGATTAAAATTGAATGCGGAACTATTTGCTTCTTTTTTGTTTCTTTTATGTTATAATATTCTACTGTTTATGAACAATGAGTTCCATTTTTAGCAAATAGTTTACTCAGACGTGACAAAGTTATGTTAGCGTGACATCTGAACCAGTATTCTTAGTAGCTATTTGCTATATCGAGAAAACACTTTGCCTAGAGAACAGCAATGTTATGTAACCATCATAAAAGTAGTAGTAATAATGATGATGATAATAATATCAACGATTTATTTAAAGAGATTTACTGACGGTAGAGCCCTTTACCTCACAGAAGTTTTCTTCATGGCGGCCGTCGTTTAATTTAGTTACATAATATGAAGAAATTCAAAATTACAAAAATCTACTTAACTAACTACACAAGTGCAAATACTATTGCCAAAATTTCACCTTTGTTATTTTTATCTCTACAATTGTTGCTTTGTGAGTCCTATATGGGAAGAGTGTTGTCCAGTTTTGCTTGTCAAGTACCACAGGTATTCTCTGGATACTCCGAGGGATGGCCATCACAGTACCGCTAGGGAGAACAGCTAATGTATCTCGTAGAGTTATTCAGTATAAATAAAAACATCTTTTTATTTTTTTTTTATACAGTACCGCACATTATGGTTCTTTCTAAATGTCTGTGAATCCCCTAGTGTCAGATATTTCATAGAATTACTTTCCTTAAACTGTTATGTCAATATCATTGTCAGTATGGTTGCCATGGAATCATTTAGGGAAAGCCAGATCAGATTAAACCTCAGATTTTAATAATAAACCTATTTTTGATTGGAGTTAAATTAACAACTTTGGATTATGCATAAAATGCACGGAAATTCAGTTAACGTCAGTTTGTATGGTTCTTCAGCAAAAGTATCACAACATGAGTCACTTAAAAGACCAGGCTTCGGATGGTTGGGACTAGTATGTCCATATTCTGGCTTTACCTCACTAAGGTTGATAACCATTTGGGAAACTGGTTCTCTTGTATAAGTTGCAACTTGCAGCCATACTTGTCCATTGAGTTTCACTGCCTAATTATTAGAAACTGCGTTGCCTGCTGTCCTTGATGACTTTTCGTAGCTCGTTTTATTTTGCCATTATGTTTGATTCCTATTAACATATCATGCCTCTTCTTGTGAAAATACTTCTCGGAGGCATAAGAATTATATGCGTTTTCCTCTTGAGTCTCTCGGAACAGGCTCTCCATGGATTTCTTATTTTTCTGAAATAGTAAGAATGAGCAAGAGCAATTGCACATCAGTTGATTGTTACTTGTGGAATCGAGTGGATTCGAAATTCATGACCTCTTTATGGATAAAATGAAAGTAAATTTGCAGCGTGAAACTGCATGTAGAAAGAATGCTGTTAGACCATTCTATAGCTACTGTGTTGTTAATAAATGAGAACTGACTAAATGGTATTTATATAACAACTGAGGAGGTACTGTCCATATGAAAAATCGGGTAAATTCTATAGCTACTGTGTTGTTAATAAATGAGAACTGACTAAATGGTATTTATATAACAACTGAGGAGGTACTGTCCATATGAAAAATCGGGTAAATTCTATAGCTACTGTGTTGTTAATAAATGAGAACTGACTAAATGGTATTTATATAACAACTGAGGAGGTACTGTCCATATGAAAAATCGGGTA
>JBAHVQ010180928.1:0-16383 GCA_036872915.1 Nanipora kamurai
AAAGAAGAACTACGAGAACCTTCAGAATCCATACTTATATTTTGCTTCTTGTAAACATTTGGTTCCCCAATGTACGTCGTAGGTCAACTGTCACAAGTCCGAACGAATTGTACTTCCGGTCTAAAATGAGGAAAATTTCGCTTTTCTCCAGCCATTTTCAGCCTTTAGACTTTTCGTTCTCAAATTTTTTGTCGTTTTTACGTTAATACATTGCTAAATCTACCTTTTTAGGCAAAAGTTCAAATGAGCTGTAGAGTATCCCTTTAACGTCGTCTTCTAAATAAAAAATTATTAGTTAATTTTAATAATCAAAATCCCAGGTGGGAACCGTAATCGCGTAATAAAAATTTAAAGGCCGGCCAAATTATTTTCAAAAGTGCCATAGAGAATCTGGAGAACATATGGAGAAAGTTTGAATGAAGCATTGATACTGAAGTTCCATGGTGAACCGTACAACATCATAAGAGCAATAACTGGGATTAACATTGCAAGATGTCGACTTAAAGTCGTAGGTTATGACAGAAATATAGGGGACAAAAGCAGGATTAAAGAAACTAATCATCAAAATCGTCACAGCGTTAAGATGAGAAAACACAGAAAGAAAAAGCTAAAATAAGTGAAAGAAGTAGTTAAAATAGGGTATGACAACTTTAATGTGGCAATAAAAAGCCAAACAAGGCCAAACACGGACGAGACAAGTCCCATGCAAGGTTTTAGCCGCATTACTCATATATATATTTACAAAGATACGTGCATTATTACAAAGAATTCATATCTTAATTATTTGGACTGATAGGGAGGTGTCGTGCGCAAGCTAAGTCAGAGTCAAAAATATTTTCAAGAAGGTCTTCGTAAATTGTGTGTAAGAACAATTTAAAACTGGAAATTTTAGGAAAAATACCGTCAGGCGCTACCTTGACAATAAAGTTCCAAAGTTTGACGATCAAAGTAAGATTGTTGAGAACCACTAGTTCTACAATAATGCGTCTGCAGAAAAGATAATGACGCCTGTCTTGTTCGACTGGAGACAGATGTGAATTGATCCACGTCAAGTTGGATTAGAATTCATCAACATACATAAGTTAGATCTTTAATTTCTCCATCACGAGAGTGGCAAGAGGTTAAGACGCTTCAAACGTTCCATATGGGTATATTCTCCGCGTTTACAACGTAAAATCCACAGCGTAGCACGTCTCTGTCAACCCTCTATTTTTTCCATCGATTGGCACTACCTGGCGACCAAACCTGACAAGAAAAGCTTCAAAAAGTACAAAACCGTTCAGCACGAATAATTAGGGACAGTTATGAAATTCGATGTAACGGGATACTAAGAAAATGAAAATGGAAACCCCCAAATAAACGTCGAGTGGAGCGATTGTTGCGTTAGTTCGCGAGGAAGCAGTGGACGATGTGTCTTTTTATATTGAAAGTGAGTTTCGTTTATTTAACAAGTCTTGATGTAATCTCCGAAGTAACCTGCCCATGCTAAAGGTAAAAAAACCGAGAACTAATGCATCGAAGGGATGTTTACTGAGCTTTGGAGTGAAGCTTACTTTAACCTAAACCTAGTCTCACCAAGATTCACACCTAAATTGATAGACAACGTAGAATTTAAGAGTCAAAGGGATTCGATCGTTTAAATGAATAAAACGTGATTCAACGCCAGTTGTTATGAACGTTATTAAATTAACTGCATTTCCTTAACCCAGGGTTTCCTATAGAAGCCGGCACCCGGCGAAATTCGCCGCCTGTAGCGTGGATAATCGCCGGTTGTTTCTCGATATTATAATCCAACATATTTACACCTTACCATTCGGACCACAGAAATCTCAAAGGAAAAGCTTTATTTTTTGCTCTTGAAACATAAATTTTACACGATATTTTTTGAATGTCTGGATAAAATATGATGAAATGCGAACTCCGGATTTCTCGCGAAAATGATCGTGAATGAAACTGACGTCAGCAGTAATCTATCGCAAAGGTAAATATGAAGGTAAAAATGAAAATGATCAAATTGATTACATTGCAAAATAAATTCTTGGCGAACTTTTGTTTCATAAGGGCTAGAAATGTCTTTCCGGGGGTCCAAATTTCAAAACCTGGCAAGGAGAGATGCCTTCGGACACCCCTACCCTAGCAGTAGCCGCCTACTTCTTTCAAAAAGCCTCCTACTTCAAATTCTGTTGGAAACCCTGTTAACCATAAGAGATTTTGACAATCATGTGTTAAAAAACGTAAAAACATATGGAAAATATTACGACGAAACTAGATGATCTGAAACAAGTAAAAAACATAACTTTTGATTAACTTTTCAGTGATTTAGGCATTTCTGAAGGAACTTATATGCTCGCCATAAGATCATTTCTCAGTTGTCCCTCTTTATTTTTGAAAAGTAAAATGAATTAAGAGTAAATAATTACAACCCAGCATACCTAGCTACATAGTGTGGACATTTGGTTTGTCCATATTGTGTAGCTAGGCATGTGAATGCCAGTTGAAGGTTCGTGGTTTTATACATGTCTAAAACTCAAAAAGAAAAAGAGTGAGTGAATTATTGCGAAAAACGTTTTGAATCTAAAGAAGGCAATACTAATGTTAAAATGCGGATGATCCTGGAAATAACTTTTTGAATGATGTCAAAACCAGTGCTTAGGAAGTAGTTTACATTACTTTGCGTCACTGTTGAGTGACCAATTAGAAGATCATCTTGAGAAGTGATATTTATCACCTCAGGATTAAGGGTTTAACTATTAAACCCAATAAATGAGATTCGACAAGTGTCAAATGGCCGTAAAGACATTCATATGGAAAATTTTAAAGATTCGTTGAACTTTCTGGAAGCCTACTAAATATTACTTTGGCTCTACATGATAGGTCCCTTTTGCAGAATGTCAACTTCAATAATTCAACTCTACATTCAAGATGAAACTTTCATTAAAATACCTATTTTAAAGTTTAATTAACCTTTTCATGTTGAAAACCCTTTACTGTGTGACTGTGTGTCTGCATCTTTGCCATTTAAGGAAGCGTAGTGCGTACCTGTGTTTGTTCACATTGTTCACAGTTCTTCATTTTTGTTCATTTTACTTTTTAAATTTAATTTTTATAAATTTGCCCTCCAGTGAATGGCATCGGTGCTTAACGTCGTTTTTGTTGATTTGTTTTAGCTGTCCGAAGGCATTGCGGCTGGTGACGAACTTTCGTCTCCGACTGATTCTGTTTCATCATCACCACCAGGATCGCCCCAAGTATGCTCTTGTGCAACAATTGTTGTTACAATTTTGTCTCACTGTTATTGTAAAACCAGAAAAAATTGTTCAAGCGTATATCGGTAAAAACATCTGCACCCCAAGAACGTGACACTGAGAAATCTTATTGATATCTAAATCAGTACATATGTATGCAGCTTAAAAATATAAGAAACGTTGTCATGAAATACATACGACCCCTATTCGCTGTTACTGAAGTTTCCAGCAAAAGCCAGATTTTAAAATATTTTACTTTAGTCCCCTGCTTTCACTAAACAGGTAAATTGCACCGGCTTACATTATTTTCTACTTCCTTTTTTAACCTGAGTGCATAAGAGAAAAGTCTTGTGCCTATACGAAAATAGTACTAAGTACGCGATAGCGTGTACTACAAATGAAAGCAGAGGTTAATTTCCAACAAACTTTTCTACGCACTAATCTTTTCGCAGATTCTTCACATTTTAAAACTGTTTTGTTTCTTCACAGGCTGACTCAACGCGTACGGAGTTATCGATACGAGCTCAGCCGAAGGTAGGTTTAGTTTTTAAGATCAAATGTTAAAAGCTGCATGGGGAAACACATGAAGCTAGTTTAAATTTACGTGGTGGTTACTGCAAAATATTACTCTCCTAACAAGGAAAAAAAGATTGTTTTCTAAAGCCAAAACTAGTTGTTAATTAGTTATCAAATTTTATGCTGAATTAAATGTTTCTTTTTTGTCTCTCAGCCAAGGGCCCACAAATTTGGTGTGAAAACATTTACGTCTCCAACAAAATGTCAGCAGTGTACGTCTCTCATGATAGGTTTGAGGCGGCAAGGAGCAATTTGTGAAGGTAGTATGGCCGCTTTTAACATAACTTGATTCACTTTAAGTGCTGTAATTTCTTCCGCATTTCTTGAATATTCTGACAAAATTTTCCTTGGATTATAGTTTGTAATTTTTCATGTCACGTCACCTGCACTGACAAAGCTCCATCGGTGTGTCCTATACCACCAGATCAAGGTTAGTAAATATATGAGAGCACACCGAAACACCGAATTTTGTGAATATTACGCTGAAAAGAGTCTGCACAGAAAAGGAATGTAATTGAAGTGGATTTACTGTTGAATTGTGAGCAGGAACGCTAACGTTTCGAGCAAAAACCCTGTATCAGAAAGTCAAATGAGCAATGAAATCAATAATGGGTGACGTTTTTAGATGTAAAAAATATTTGTAAAAAATAAATGTGAAAAAATATTCTATAAGATACGAAAATTTATCACAATTTAAAAAAAAAAACAAACAAGATGGTAGTATTGACAAGTCGTTTGCTATTTGAAACGTTGATCGGCAAACATCCAGGAGGAGTCGACAGTGGTTCATAGCGAATCGTAACATAAATCAGTGTTACTAGTTGGAATGGTATTATTACCGTTTAAAATAATAGCTGATATTACAGTATTTGATTGGGTATATTTGCCCCGAGGCTATTTTACGTTTGAAAGCTTCCACCAAGTTTTGATTTCACCTTTTAGTTATACGCTAATAACTCGTTACTGTTTCAAATAGCGAACAATTGTCGCTCTGGCGTACGAAATCTATTTTATTCGCTCGAGATTGACGAGCATAATTTAAAAATCCATAATACTATAAATACAAGATACTATCTATATTTTATTCAATCAACCCAAGTAAATAAAATGCCAACATGAACCCATGGCAACGGATTTTATTCTTGCCTTCATAATGCTCCGTTTCTCTCCCGGAGGATCTCGAGTCGACTCATTTGGTGCATACTCTGAAGTACCTGGAATACATTGTGTAAAAACTGCTTAAACTGGTCAAAATAGCGGAAGTGCTTGTAACTTTGAGGAGTCATTTCAGTGATGTGGAAGAATCGTCGCACAAACGAACGCACTGCGAAAGTGCGAAGTGTCTAGAACAACAAAAGAGCACGACCAAAACACAACAAGAATGTTTAGTCGCAGACTAAACATTTTTCGTGGTTGTTTATTCTACTCGGCAACGAACAAAATGAAATGTCCTAATATGAACTACCAGTTCAGAGGTGAAAATCATTTTTAACAACAAAATTAGAAAACACAAGTTCAAGAAGTAACATTGAACTAAAGGTTTCCAGACAAATTTGTTCCGTGAACGTTCAAATATTAAATAAACTTTTGTGATAAAGCCAACCCGAGCAAGCATTGCATTTGATATTGTCTTTTTTAATGCGACAGAGAGGAACGGAAAAA
Source organism: Nanipora kamurai (assembly GCA_036872915.1). Classification (NCBI taxonomy): domain Eukaryota; kingdom Metazoa; phylum Cnidaria; class Anthozoa; order Scleralcyonacea; family Helioporidae; genus Nanipora; species Nanipora kamurai. The sequence continues at coordinate 5,484 of JBAHVQ010180928.1, forward strand.
GAAACAAAAAAATGTGGGCAATTGATTCCTAATTCTGTTTGACTATCTCGCATAAAGACCAGTTAAAAAGCCAGAGCTACATACGCACGTTGATTTCACAGTTTAAAACTTTTGTTTTAAATATATTTTATTAAGCAATCTCTTGTATAAACATTCTCTCCATTCTGCAATTAAGAACGTGCTCCCGACAACACAACCCGGGGGGTCCACTCGTTTGCACGCAAGTTCAGGGTTCAAAGTTCAATCACAACTCTATCCCGTGACATCCTTCCCCCTATGTTCAACATTTTGTTGTTTTTTTTTTGAATATCTACAGTATTTTACTTATCTTAATTGTTATCATGTTCTAAGGGTTCACGGTATTGATAAGACTGTCGATCTTCCTGTAACTGTGTAAACTGGGTTTGCCGTCTTGCTCTGGTTGAATGTCTAGGATTCACTTCTGGTTGTTCATCATCTTTTCGTCGTCTTCCTGCTGCATTTAATGTTGTTCTTTTGTCGTCGCCAAGGTAACAACTCATTATAATGCCGTGTCTCCTGCTTGGCTCCCGCATTAGCTGCTTCCCTGATTCTGTAAGTCACAGGTCCGGTTTGTCCAACTACGACATGCGGACCTTGGTAGTAATTACGCAACTTTCCCCCCGACGTTTGATGGTTTAGGCTGTAGTTTAAATAACAGTTCGAAAGGACTAAGTTCCGTTGTTGCTGATTTACCGGAGATGAAAGCATAGACCACCATGGGGAGCAATTCCGGCCGCGACTCCGGATGGTCTGATACTAATATTGCTAAACAATTGTTTAGGGTATCATTCTGGCGCTCAACCTGTCCTTGAGACTGTGGGTGCCACGGACTGCTGAAGATATGTTATATTCCCAGTTGTTCACAAACAGTTTTTAAGACGGTTGAGGCAAAATGTGTGCCATTGTCAGAGTGTAAGGATTTGGGAATATTAAAAACGCCTATCCAATGCTGAATTAATGCTTTTGCTGCTGTAATGGCAGTCTCATCTTTGGTCGGGACAAACTTCACATAACGCGAGAGGATATCTTGAATTTGCAAAACGTATTTGTAACCGTCAGGTCTCTCTGTGTATGGACCCACGAAGTCGCAAGAAATCTTCGATAATGGCATTTCTGGAATTTCAGTAACTTGCAATGGTGCCCGGGGGGTGTGTTTTGGACGTTTTCGTCGTTGACATTTAGGACATCCAATGCAATAATTGTTCACGTCATTGATTACCGAGGGCTAATACGCTGTTTCTCTAACTCTTTCCAATGCTTGATCTCGTCCCAAATGTCTTGACACTGGTGCATCGTGAACTAATTGTAAGAACATGCGACGAAGATTTTTGGGGATTATAACTTGTTGCCGTGCTTTCTTTCCCAGCGGTGAAGATTTGGTTGAGCGACCTGCATAATTCCATATTCTCAAAATACCATCATTACCTACATGGAGTTTCTGGCGTTGTCTCCATAGCAATTTCGCTTCTGGTTCGACATCGTCCCCCAGTTCCGCATTTATCAACAATGCCCATTTAACCTGTTGGATTGCCAAATCATCTTTCTGTGCTTTGAGAAACTCCTCTGGATTGAAAATTGACGTAATTGTTGCCATTCCATCAGCCTTAGCTTGATTTACTGCAGCGGTAATAGGGCCGGACTGAGCGCGGGAAAGATAATCAGCCATAGATAATTCCTCTCACGTGCTAGGCTTGTGAACGACAATAAAACGATAACTCTGTAAGTAGCTCATCCAACGACCAAGTGACCATTCTCTTTTTCCGGGTCAAGTGATGTATTCAACCAACGAATTGCCCGATGATCAGTTATCAATGTGGACGGGTTCTGCAGATAGATTCTAAATTTCTTAATACTCTCGACGACGACCAACAGTTCCTTGCTGATCGTTGTGTAGTTTACGTTCGTATTTTCGCAGAGTTCTGGAAAAGAGCGCGACAGGTCGTAGTATGCCGTTGTCCATTTGCGATAACTGGCTGCCTATGCCAACGTTACTTGCATCTGTGGTCAGCCAAAAAGGTTGCGTAAAATCTGGTAATTTCAAACATGGTGCCTCAGTCACCCGTTCTTTAGTTCCCGAAACGCGTTATCGTGTTCCTTAGTCCACTTTAACACAGTGTTTTTCCTGCCTTCTATCAGCTGATATAGTGGCTTAGCTATGTCGGCGAATCCAGGAATACGTTGAAGATACGAAAATGCTCCTACGGCTTTTCGCAGGTCATCTATCTCCAAGCCCTTAGACGAGATCACGTGTCCCAAGAACTCAATTCTTCGCTGGCGAAAGCGACATTTCTCAGCATTGAGTTTCATGCCCGCCTTCCGAAATTGATCAAAAATGTCTCTTAGTCTCTGAAGGTGTTCTTCCCAGGTTTGACTCCAAACAATAACGTCATCCAAGTAAGCTAACGCACTGGCCCACGAAAGTTCCCCCAAGATAGCCGTCATTAATCTCTGAAAACTGCCTGGTGCACCGGACAGTCGAAACGGAGTCCCACGTCCAGTCAATTCATACTGGCTATCGGGTGTTACAAACGCCGTTTTAGAACAGTCTTCAGCACGAAGGGGCATTTGCCAGTATCCTAACTTGGCATCGAGTGTTGAGAAAAACTTAGCATTACTTAATCGATCCAAGAGATCGTCGATGACAGGTAATGGATAATGGCTGTTGATAGTTAAATTGTTGAGGCGGCAGTAGTCTATTGCCAGTCGCAAACGTCTATTCTTGCGCCTAGCTACTACAATTGGGGCTGGCCCACGGACTGGTGGATGTTTCAATTAAATTTTGGTTGAGTAAATAATTTATTTCTTTCCTTACTTCTTGCCGTTCCGAGGGGGACAGTCTTCTAGGTCGTTGTTCTCCTGGGACAGCATTTGGCTGCAAGGGTATCTCGTGTTCCACTAATTTTACAGAACCTAATTGATCACCGTCCACATAAAAGATGTCGTCATTTTGCTGTATTAAGTCGTCAAGTGCTTGTTTATGAGTTGGGTCCAGAGTTTCATCAGTTTGATAATTTATTTTTCTGGAGTCGGAGCCCAGCTGTGGAGTCCAATTTTGAAACCCGACCTCAAAATTTGAGTTGGCACACGCTAATTTTTGGTCCTTATAGAGCGTTGGTATTGGGAAATCCAAGTTTGCCACTCTTAATACCGCTTGCTGTGGCGTTTTGGGACGTGTCACTATTCTACACACCCCCACTAATCTAGTTTCTTGAGTTATTGGCTCAATCAACACTTCGTTACATGACAAGGGTTTGTCTAAGCTACACAAGACTGCTGTCTCTGTTCCTGCAGCTAGTTCAATTGTTTCAGCAGGTCTAACCACCTCAGGATGAAGTTCTACTGCTGCTGAACTTGATTGATAGGTGTGATAAAAACTACAACAGCTACCATCCTCTGATCTTAGTTCTCCCCTTCGCCAGTCCATTATCAATTCACCTAACCAGGCTTGAAAGTCAGCTGCTAACAGATAAGGCACTACCAAGCCTTGTACAACATAAAATGTGTGTTGTTTTATCACGCTGGTGCCTACTTGCACATTTAAGGTCATTTTACCTTTACAGTTAACTTTTGATCCCTCTACAGCTTGGGGTGTTTCATCTTGCATCACTGGAGTTAGTTCAATTCCTTCTTTTATCTTATCTGCGGCTATCAGGCTGAGATCACTACCAGTGTCCCATAATGCACTAACAGTATTTTTACCCAAGTTCGCGCGAATAAATGGAGATTTAGCAAGTACTGCAGAACAACGATTTTGATTCTTGATCATACGCTTGCAATTTATGTCTATTGTCCTTATTTACCTTTAAAAACTGGTGATATCCTTTATCCCAGTATTGGTCTGGCCCCACCCAGCCGGGCCTCTTTAGTTTAAATAGTTCGAATCATCCTCAGAATCTTGACGCTCGACTGCACGAGATGCTGGATAATTATGTTTGTTTGAAGCTGATGATGGTTGCCAATCTGGTTCATTCCGTTTCCGCAATCGACATTCCTTCCATCGTCCAGGATGTTGTTTTCCGCACGGAGGGTACCAACAACGACTCGACCGGGTATTCTTTATTTGAAGATGTTCGACTTTCTTTTCAAGATCGGCCAACTTTTGCCGTAAAACACTGTTTTCTTCTCTGATAGCGCAGATACTGTGAGCATCACCACTCGTTTGATGAAATTGATGAATGTTCTTGAGCTGCAACAAGGACGGTTTCGGGTGATTCACACGTGCCATCTTGTTTATACAAGCCTTTTTAAGTAAACGAAAGCGAACCATATCGCTATTTATCCCTGAAATAAATCGCCAGTTAATCTTACGTCATTCTCGGTGCTGTTAGGAAACCCTAAACGAACCATACGTTGTAACCTGCGAGGGAAGTTGTCCAGTTCTTCTCGTGGTTGTTGAGTGGCTTGATCGAATGCCAAAGCATAACTTTGAATCGCTCGTGGATTGACATGGATTGTCTCCGGCAATCCTCTCACAAACAAGGCGGCTTTTCCGCGTGGTTGTTTCTCAATAGCTGGTAACTTGGGTGCATCGTCATCCTCAGTCCATAATTTCGCTGCGATATTTTGGCGGGCCGTCAACTCGTAATGATGCCAAAATTGTTCAAAATCCTCGGCGATTTGGCCATCAAATGTAATATGGAGCCGACATTCTCGCTTGCTTGCCATGACAATTTTCAATTTTTACGCTGCCACCACTTTCACAGTTTAAAACTTATGTTTTAAATATATTTTATTAAGCAATCTCTTGTATAAACATTCTCTCCATTCGGCAACTAAGAACGTGCTCCCGACAGCACAACCCCGGGGGGTCCACACGTGTGCACGCAAGTTCAGGGTTCAAAGTTCAATCACAACTCTGTCCTGTGACACTGAGCACATGATGAAATGTTTCAAGGACAAGAATTGTTTGGTCCACGAGGGAAAAAATCTCTACCATTACTGTTGGCAAACATATCGAAGTCTCAGTTTTTTTACTTACCTGGTTTATTTTTACCTTCTTTCTTATTTAGCCAATCGTCGGCCGCTTGGTATTGACCCGCATCGTGGTACTGGCACGGCCTATGAAGGTTATGTCAAGGTAAAGTTATACCGTGCGCGTCAGTGGCAATTTTGAGCCATGTTTTTACTGTCAGAATATGCTTGATCGCGAATAGAACAGATGAACTTGGTTGTGTGAGGCGTTAGGCCTCGTTGGTACAACAATTTAACAACCACAATTTTCCCGGGAAAAATGTCTCATCAGATTTCCATTTGGATTGCATAAAACTTAGGGAGTGAAACAAATAAGAAATCTGAACAAGCAGGAAGAAAATACATTGGCAGTTCTTCACGGAATGAACTAAAGAAGGAAAAAATTGGAAAGAAAGAAAAAAAACGAGAACAAAATCTATCAATACGTTGATTTTTAGGCATTAAAAACGAGAAAAAAAAATAAACAATCATAATTCGTTAAAAGTGAACACGTATGCATTAAGCATACTAGCCTAGTTGAGTTAGAAGAACTGATACTGTTAGGCATAAAACCATTTAACTATATAGTTATGCCTTAGTGCGACATTTTTATAGTACTTGTGACATTTGTGGGGTCATCTTCGACAACATATCCTGAACACATCTAAAATCAGTCAAAAAGCAAGCCCTTGCTTTGCATCAGTAGCTCATTATACTCATACATTCTTATCTAATAAAAGTTTGCCACCCTTTGTTTGTAAATCTTCGATCAGCTTTCTGCTTTCCTTGGTCCTTTGATGAATGATTGTCAATGGTCGTCCGTAACCGGCTGTACGTATTCGCCGTTTCATTGGTTACGATTTGTATTATTGTTAATTACTTGCGTGAAAGCAAGGTATCTACTAGCCCATAGGTACAGTAGATACAAAAATGAAGTACTCCTGCACTGGAAAGTTAGACCTGTTACCGAGATCATGTCTTCTATCAAGATAATTATTTTCCTGAAACAGCACAAAATATCTTGAAAAATGAGAACTGGAAATAAGAATCGTTGAACAAGTGACTATACCCTGAAATAAGAAAATACGTCTTGATAACATTGAAGGTTTTGTAGTGTAGATTCTCCTTGTGATTAACCAGGGGAAAAGCCCTTGGATGAAATTGCTTTCAGGTTTTCTCAATACAAATGATGTGAGCTGACGTGGCGACTGTTGCAACAAAAACTGAATTGACTTTCTTTATTACTGGCCTTCTTTCCCCAACGTAGTTAGGTTGAGAGTCCATGGTTAGTCATAGAGCTATTCAATCAAGTTCCTTTACTAATACTTTGCTCGTTTCCTCTAGGTTCCCAAGCTAGGTGGTATCAAGAAAGGCTGGCATCGGCAATTTGCCGTTGTTTGTGACTTTAAATTGTTTCTCTTTGACGTAACTGGCGACAGGACACCCCAGATTTCACAGTCTGCAAGTCAGGTTCTTGATATGAGGTAAAAAGAAATGGGAATTTTAATTTCATGCAATTTAATGGCTTAGTCAGGATCATTCCACTTGTCTGTGACGTGAAAGACTTGGAGTTGGTCTTCCGTCTGTTCATAGTCACTGACTAGTTAAAGGAACGTGTCCATTTGTAATCGTATCCAACAGTTGGCCTTCTGTGCCATTCTCAAATGGCGAGAATTACATTTAGCTGTGACTCCTCACAAACCTAGTTGGACCTCTAGGCTATTGGACATTACATTACCACACAGCCTTTAACCGATTCTATGAAAACAAACGGCAAAAAGTAAGGTCTGTTATAAATTTTGGTGTTCTCTGGACAGATTACAGCAGAGACAGTGCCCACGTTGTGTTACCTTGACAGTCACGTCTTATCAATTCTTAAATGCATTGATTCTATTTCAGAATTGTTCTCAGGATAATATGAAACGATAGTTTAAATTTGGGTTTCTTTAATATACTTTAGCTTATTTGAAAATTAAAACTGTCCGAAAACCTGTCTGACCAAGAAAATAATAGAAAATCTAAGGTCTATGGAATAGTTTCCCTTATATTTTGGTAAATTGCCGGCAACGTAGGAACAAATAGCCTATTAATGACCTATTAAATCTGTGACATAATTTGCAGAATTTATTTAAGTCTGGTCTTCGCAGTCTCCAGATCCGTACCCATGTTCAGAATCCTTGTTGATCTGCATTTCCACACATCGGATAAAAAAATCGCCTCCAGTTTCTGTAGGACAACAGGTAGAACGACGGACTGGCATCCCAAAGGTGCAAGTCGACTTTTTCAATCGACTTCAGCAGTGTGGAATAATTGTGAAAATATCGTTTCATAATTGTTGCTGACAAAAGCAAACTGGTGAAGCTTACTATTTGTTCAAAACAAGTTAATCATTAAAATCTCCGTAAACATAGATCTCGCGCATAAAGGAGAGAACACCTCCCTTAAAATGCATTCTAGTGCAACGGAGCATAGTGCACTCGTTAACAGTAAACATGACTCGAAATATGAAGTTAAATCCAAAGCTTTATATTTTTTCAGTTATCAGCCAAAAATCAGTTTAGAGGTTAAAAAACTTAGTAGACACAGTACTCACTAACTGAAAGGAAGTAAATTACCCGTATAAGCCATATATAGTTCAACCTCGTGGCTTTAATATATTCTAGTTTAACTGCTGTTCATAACAGAAAATGCAAGTGAATTCAATATCAAACATCAACCAGTGAGATTCTTGATATGTTTTGAATATCAAATTACTGAGCTACTCAGCCTCTACTTATGTACTTGCTCTGTGTTTAACTGTTTCCTTTGCCACGGGGGAATTTTATTATTTAATTATTTTATTATTCCGGCTGACGCCAGATTATTTTACTTGTTCAAGGGAGAGCTGTAGCAGCGTAAGAGTTAAAATATAATCAGTTACATTATTTGCTCGATATGATTTGAATTTTACAAAATTCAACCTGTGCTCAAGTCAGCTATATAAGATCAGGTTTTTGTGACTGACAATGAAGGCATACCACTAACATTCGACTAAACAGTTGCTTCTACTTCAAGCAACAAAAGTAATGCAGCATCTAGTTTATGGATGATATAACGATAGTCAAAGTAAATCCTCACCTCAACTTGAGGCCGATTTTTTCCCACTTTAACTGTACCGTAAGGAAAAACCATTGTCTTAAAATTATTAGTTCAGCGTGAGAGCTCAATAGACAAAGGAATACTCTACGTTTCGGTACTGTACGGCTGAAGTGGAAAACGGCCTTTTGTTTCCTTAATCCCCGTTCGGCAAAATTTTACAAAAAATTCGTGGGAAAAGCGTTGTGGCATCCCATGACGTAACATTGTGCTACAACAAGATCAACCGACGGTAAGCCGACATTTTTGTAGTATATATGACGTTTTTCTAGTATATATGATATTTTTTAGTTTAATCAAGGTGTGTTCTTAAATACATTTGTCCGGTATTTAGCAGCGAGTCAGGAACCTGGGAGTATCGTTAGATGTCTGTAAAGGTTTATCGTCTAGTTTGGTGTAGCCTTGAGAAAAGCTTTTGGCAGAGAGTCAATATAAGAGTCAAGCAAAGTCTCTTGACGCTTCAGATGATCGCCGCTGAGACCGTTGGAACGCCAATCAGTTCGACGAACAGTCCTTCCTAAGACAATGGCAATCTGGGCGATAAACTTTCACTGAGTCTTGGACATATCGTTCATAGTTTTTTAACCCTTTCCTTGCTGACAGGACTTTAAAGTCGGTGCATTTGTAAAGTGTTTTGTAAGCATACATATCTAGTGGTACAAAAATGGGATGCTGCGTAGGCAGTATCAAACAACACAAAACGTTGAAAGGTTTGTAGGCTGCCGAATTTATATACAGAATTCTAACGTTTCGAGCTGTGTTACTTCGTCAGAGTGTTCTGAAACGAGTTCTAAAATCATTCTAATGAGAGTCAAGGGTCTCAAGATGACCACCGCTAAGGCCGTCGAAACGTCAGTCACTTCCACCAGCAGTCTTTCTCAAAACTACACTAACTCGCACGATCAACTTCCACAAACATGCCACGATTCTCCCAGGTTCAAACCATTTAAAATATCTAGATTTATCCAAATCTTCTAGTTTATTATTCACCGCATTTGACGTGCAACCAATCAGTCAATGGAATCACTGGAATCGAGTCGATCGCCATGAGTAAAAACCATGAAACGGAAACATGTTTTTAAGACACTGTGTTATATTCATTGAGTTATCTTCTTTGTCTGTTGTATTGGGTAACAACTGTAGTCTTTTGACCTTGTCGTTTTCATTTCTTACCCGAATAAATAGATTAAATAATTTCTAACATCAGAGACACAGTGGCACACATATTTTTATCCGAAACAATCGAAAAAGATAACCACTCAAAATGTAACCATAAAATTACATATCCGCGGTCTCCCTCAAAATTTATTAGCGCCTCCATCTTTAGAAATTCTTGGATCTGCCCCTGGTTAACCCAAATTTCATTAGGTAGTTACATCACTGCTTATCAATTACAAGAAAAGAAGTAATTAAGTAAACGTCTTTACTGAAAATGATTGCTAAAACTGAGGCAGACTAGACTATCAAAACCACCCGTGAAATCGTTGGTGTTTCGTACATAAGCAAAGACCCTCACTGATCTGATGTTTAAATACTATAACTGCGTGGAGACAAAAAAATATAAACGAATTTCAGTTTAACTTTGTGTCGATGATTTTGACACCTTCTTTATTTAAGCTTGATTCCCTGTTTACACTAAAACGTCAAGCAATACATCATATGTTTAGAGATATACTCCGAATTATCAAAAAAAATTATCGAAAAATGGGCTGTTCAAACTAAATGTCTTTGTTACAGGAACCCTAACGCCCCATCTTTAGCTCGTCTGTTTGGATTGTTTTCACGGGGATACGAATGTCTTAAACCTAAGTTATAAGTCTATAGCGCCTTTCGTTTTACATATTTACCCGGTCAGTGTTTTGAATTTTTGTTCAAAAGATTCTCAAGTTACAAGTGTTTCGAAATTTGTGACAGCCAAGGTCTGCATGTTATACGCAAGCACGTGAAAACTTACAGTTATTATCCTATTATATTATATTATCCTCGTTACGAACGTAACCTATGCAAATATTTATATTATTATTATTATGATAAGTTCTGTATATCCATAAAGTCTCCATGACCTCAGATCGACAGCATTTTCCGCAATATGTTTGCGCTTCCAAGCAATGCTCATTTCTGTAATACTCCAACGCTGTACTTGATCTTCAGCTGATCCAAGAAATATGAGAGTTTGTGACTCTAATGCTCATACTACCACCGGAATCACTGTAGTTTTTCTCTTCCACATCCTTTCAATATCCACTTTGAGGTCAGCATATTTGTTATTTGTTTCCTAGTTAACATTCGCCACGGTTGAGTCTAAAATGATTTTTTTTTTTCCTGAGCATTTCTCTTTATTTTCTCATTTAGAGATGAAGATTTCTCCGTCAGCAGCGTCCTTGCTTCAGATGTAATCCATGCACATAAGAAAGAAATCCCCTGTATATTTAGAGTAAGTCATAACGTTCTCCTAAAAACTGAAAGGCTTTGAGAAAGAGGGAACAAAGGAATCCATTTTTAACCTCCTTATATCGACCCTATTCTGCCATCGGGACGGGGCGCCGATTGTATGCGCGCTGACTTTACCTTTTGAACAACTACACGAGCGGTCTTAAAATTTCATGAATTTTCCTTAAATTGCGGTCTAATTGGCAAAGTCAACCTTTTTAAATATTATACAATTATTGGACAAGGTTGAGCAAAATATCGTGATTTATCAGTGGCGAGCAATTAAAACGATATTTTGCGAAAGCCGAGTTCAATAATTGTTTTATCATTCACTCGAAAAAGGTTTATGGCAACTTTAGTTGCT
>JBAHVQ010180949.1:0-16378 GCA_036872915.1 Nanipora kamurai
CTGACCTAAGCTGCGCCTTTAGCCAACCGCCATTTCCGGTTCCGCTAAGAAATTCAAGATGGCGGAAAAAGAAGTCGGTGATGATGATGTGGAGAATGACGAGAATGTATTAACTCGAGAAACTGTTACAATTGTACCAGCTACAGGAGCAATTTATCACAATGGTCAGGAAAAGCCTACGGAGAGATGGACCTTCGAACTTGGGCTAAACGTAACTGGAGATAAGTTTTTTTTCTACGGTTTTGAAGCGCGTGGAGAAAGGCTATGGAATCAAGGACAAATGCACCGCTTTGAACATTACAAAGTTCAAGATTCAGATTTCAGCGAAAGACTTTATGCCAAAATTACCGGAATGGCCTAAAGGCAGAATCTTCTCTATTGACAGTCAAGAACAGCGGGATAATTGCTTTCCAAAGATAATTGGACTTCAAAGAGGGCTTATAGGTGGGCAAAATATTTCATTTTTTCTGTAATTAATTTCATTAATAGAGAGAGGCTTGATACATTTCTTCCTCTGAAAAAAGACAGGCTTTATTGGACAAGTTTGCTATTGGAGAGAACACACCATATAATCTCACTGAATGCAGCCTTTCATAAGTGCCCAATTCATTGTTTAACAAGCTTATAACACTGTCAACATGAGTTGTTCTTGTTAATATCCTAATGATCTTTGTTCCTTTATTTCAGTAAAAGTTTTTGAAGTTCAATTGTCTAATGTATCTGTGTTAATGCGAGTAACTCAAGGAAGTGGGAACGTTAGGCCGAGTGAATGCTCAACCCAAAATGCAATGCCAAGTACTGACAGTACTGTGCAAGTAAATCAAAAGAAAAAGCCTGGTAGGCCAATGACAACACACAGGAAAGATGAGGAATTGTTTAAGTTTTTACATCACAATCCAGATGGCAGTGGTGTTAAAAGAAAAGAATGGGAAATATCAAAGTGGCAAAAGTTTAAATCAAGTTAGTTCATGTATTCAATTATTTTTTTCTTGCTTCAATTTTTTTTCAGTATTGTATTCTATCGAAGTCATCACTGTCACAGCGGAGACAACAGAAAAAGCAGCTGATGAAGCACATCCGGAGCCTCAGCAACAACAACGAATTGAAAGGAGAAGAAAAAGACACTTCGAAGATGATTTTTTTTACTATGAATAGAAAGGTAAAACAAGGGAACATTCATAAAAAAATTTCAGGGATCAATGGAACAACGAAAATATTTTTTGGGATCAAGGGAACACGAGGTAAACGCATTTTAGGGAACATATAATATTATTAATGGGGAACAGGGGATAAAAGCAGAAAAGTTTAAGGGATCATGGGAACACATACCCCCCGGGAGGGTTTTGAAAGTTGTCATACGGCACCATTATGAAAGGGTTATGTTTGATGTTTTTAGATCTACAGTTTGATTAAAACTTTGTAAAATTCTTGATAACATTAGGCTTTTTGTTCTGTATACTATGATGAATAATTTGAAATACATTATCACATTACTCCCAAGCTCAGATGTTGTAGGGGAACTCAGTCAGGAGAAGCATCTACTGAATATACATCTGGAATATGAAACTATAAGTGACGAATTATCAAATGAGATATCAAGTAGTTTCTCAGGTGGAAAAAGCCTTCCGTATCAACATGTAATTATGCTCCAAAAGATTTCATGGGCAAAGGCTTCGACCATGCAAAATATAAATGTGAATGTTACAAGAAAGTACGAAAACTATTATTCTGCTATTTTGGGACAACAGCAGTGACAAAATTTATGCTTATCCTAATATCAATTAGAAGTACACTGCATTGGGTTAACTAAAAACTGCTTATATGACGAGGCATATAGATTGTTTTCAAATCAGAAATTCAATCAGAATGTAACAGTATGAATTCATCAAAAGATAGCATGTGTGTCGCCATAGATCTGCAATCAAACGAGGATAACCAAACTGTTTATGGCGCTGAGAAAAAGGTGCTTAATACACAGAGTGGAATACTCCTTGAGCTAGCCAAAAATGCAGCAACAGCTAAAGATACCCCAATGTGTTTGTTGTGTCTGGTGGGCTGGTGAACTTCATCAACAATGACCTCCAAACGATGCAAAACTAAATCATGTAGTATATTATATGGAACCACCATTTAATGTGCTTATTGCTGGAAAAAACATTGTGGTAAAACTCATCACCTCTTAGAAATGCTTAAAAAAGATTATAAAAACCACTTCGATTACATAATTTTGATCTGCCCGACTTTTGAATATAATATTACTTATCAAGAGTGGAAATATATGAGCAAGGTCACAATATATACAAGGGATCTGATTCATTAATAATTTTAGATGATTGTGCATCATCACAAGACGTAAAAAATATGTTTCCGAGCTTCTAAAGTCAGCATTAATGCAAGACACTTCAACCTATTAACATCCATTGCAAAGCCATATCATGAGAATGTAAGTAAATTTGTTACATTTTATAAGCCAAATCCGGACTTGCCAAGGATAGTGTGAACTGGATAAATCTGTCACATACATCGACTGACCAACTATAGAACAAGAAGAAGCGAATAAATTTTTAAAAGATCTTCTCGTTAGCGAGTTTAGTGACACATGAGGTGGTTTAGATGCCATAGAATTGACTAATGAACAAAAGAAAGGTGAATTACTAAAGTGTGACGTTAATATACCTGGAAAAAATTGCTCCTTATCCACCTTTACTGGGGTTTTTAAGCAGGGAGATCACTACCGCAAAATGTATATACCCATAAAAGTTACTCATAATAGTGATGAGATCGATGATGAAAAGTAAAATATGAGTGGTATAATAGAGACGGTTATTATAACATGCTGAACTCCATCTGCCCCAACATGTATTATCTTTTTGTTTTTTGACGACCAGTAGGTATTCATCAAGCTCATTCTCTCAGAAAAACCATTTCTGAGCCCTAAATGGGAATCGAACCCGCAATCTTCTGATGACTGGCGAGACGCTCTAACCATTGAGCTACCACGACTCAATGATGAGCTAGGGTGAATATTCATATGTACTGTCTAAGTGGATCATGACACAATTATGTAAATAGTTAAACCTGAATTTCAACTTAGTTCATGTGGAAGATTGGTAAATCTCAGATGACTAGTAAACATTCGTCAAGCTCGTTCTCCCTAGGGCTTGACAAACGTCCACCAGTAGTCTGTTGCTTAGTGCAATTTCGCCTTCCACCTGTCCAACTGAAAGCACACACAGCTCAGTTCAAGCATGTGCCTCTGCATACACCTGCAATTGCACATGTCAAATCAAAGGAACTAACTTAACATCAATATCCCTGTATATTCTGAGAAATGGCCAGACGTCTTGAAGACATTTCATTCAAGCAATTTAAAGCTTAAAGATTTTAACTGATGGCTTGATACCAGCAAATTTTACAACCATGTATCACCTATATATTGTGACGTATTCTTAGCCCGTTATGGTTCTTATTACCTATCGTTAATTGATGCTATCTACTATTTGTTAGCATTAAAGACGAGATCTATGCTCCACACTCCATCCATCTAACAGTACCTTCATTGAAGGAACGGTGTGGATTAGACAATGCTGCTGGTTTACCGACAATACAGGGTGTATCAAAAAAAATATCCCAAATGGAAAATGTTCTCTACATCGGATATTTTTTGCAACCAAGGGGAATTAGGAGTCTTCTGGTATATCTAGGAGAACAAATTATTTTTCAAAGTAAATTTCTGCTACCAGGGGGGTGAGTGAGCACATGAATAAATTTATGCAAATAATTGAAAACAACAGCAAAGAGATTTAATAAAATTGTTTCAGTTCGTCATGTTAGTCCTCGACACGTCCACCCGCCCGAGCATACTGAACACTGCGCGCCAAGCCATTTGTCTGTCCTGCCTCAAACTCTCCATTTCGTTTTACCTAGGTTTGATTTATTCTTTCCAAGCATACAAAACACCTTGTTAGTACCCAAGGGATAGGCCTGTGGTGGGTTTTAATTTAGATATGTGTTTCTTGTCTTTTATGCTGACACGAACTGGAGCAAATGGAGAGTCCCCAGTTTACACGTGGACAGAGAGCCTTTTTGGTAACTGAATATCATCATAATATTGGGGACATAGGAACAGTCCTTCAAAGGTTTCAAGAGCAGTTTCCTGATTCTCGCTGTCCATCATGCAAAACAGTGTACAGAAATGCGACAAAGTACAACCTACATGACACAAGTCACAACATGAACAAACGCAGATCTGGACGTTGTTGAACAGCTAGGTCTGAAGATAACATTCAGGCCATTCACAATCTCCTGAATGGCAACCACCTGGATGGATAAAGAATCGGTGCACGGCATAATGGACTTCATTTGTCCTCCGCAACATTCAACAGAATAACACGTTTAGATTTACACTTTCATCCATTTGAAATGATAAAGCGTCATCAGCTACTGGCAGGTGATTACCAGCGCAGGCAACGGTTTTGCCATTGGTATCTTGCCCAGACCGCTCGTTTTCTTGAAAATGTTATAATCGGTGACGAGACTGGATTTCCCCTAAATGTGAGTGATACACCCACAACGTCAGATACTATACCCCTCAAGATCAGCAACCTTTGGATTTTCAGTTCGAGCATAACAATGGCCGCCATAAGTTAACTGTCTGGGTTGGTTTGATGGGCAACGGGAGCATCACTGGTCTGTGTCTTTTTCCAAGGAAACGTAGATGGTGAGGCTTATCTTCAAATGATAAACCAAGAAATTGTAATGGGCGGTTTGAACGGCTATGGTGGGTACAAGATGGTGCACCACCTCACAGGAGAAGAATTGTGTCAGATCGGTTGGAGGAACTGTTTGGTGATTGGACTGAACCGTCCGGTAGAACGGCCACCAAGATCACCAGACCTAACTCCTTTGGACTTTTTCTTGTGGGGAAATCTCGAAACCAGACTGTATGTCACGCCGCGGGCTAACCTAGGCGATTTGGAAGAACGTATTCAAAACGAAATGGAGAGTTCGAGGCAGGACAGACAAATGGTTCGGCTTCCAGTTTTCAGTAGGGAGGTTATGAAATAATGACGGCAACGGGATGTCATCTGGAAGCGTCTGGTCCCCTAGAGGCTTCACTATGCATGACAATGGTACTAATGACGTTCTTGTGGTCACGGCTCCTACTTCATCTCTGTTGTTTTGAGGTTGTGTCGACAACGGCAAATAAATTATCGATGTTTTGGCCAGCAATCATACAGCAAATGAAAGTTTTGTACCAACAAGATAAGTGGAACGTCTTTAGTTCACCTTGATACATTAGCATATTTCGGCTTGCTAAACCACTAAAAAATTAAACGTGAAAGCATTCGCAATTATTGTTTTCGAGTTCGAGTTAAATTTTTATTAGGACTTTTAGTTAAATTTCGAGCTAGCTTTTAGTTTCTCATGAAAATGGATACATTTTTCTTTTTGAAGCTGAGACTAACAGGCTGAGAGATCCTTGAAAATCAAACTCTACACCTAAACCTAATTGACTAAACGCACCTAAACGCACCTAAGTGACTTCAACAGAAACTGGAACTTAAATCCAACTGAATTTTTGTCTTTTCCATTTAAGTCGGGTAGTAAACCCTGGGCTTCTGCCAAGATTTTTGAATGTTAGCCACCTTTGAAGTACAAAAAAGGTTTATCTTTACACTTTTACATTTTTAGAGCACGTAACAATACTCAAACGCAGTGTACGCATTGGACAGACGAAGACGATTGAATATTTGTTTGAGAAATTTTTTGTTTTGAACCGTGGAAGTTTAAACACAATTCACTAGAGCATGGACAAATCTGGACAAGTGTGGCTGTCTCTGTGCCTGCTAGAAAACCCAAAATTCAAGATGACACAGCGGTCCGTTCGCGGCAGGTTTTCCCTTCTTGCCAAGAAGTACAAGAAAAAATTTGCCAATGAAGAGTGAGCAAGTGCGATAGCTCCTAACGAAACTGAGGTTGATGTGGCCATGCGATCTACTTGAAAGACTCGGCCAAGCAGATGCTGTACACGAAAAAGCGAGTAACGAAAAGAAGAAAAGAAATGAAGAGGAGAGTAACAAAGCAGAAGAGGTGCAGAAAAGATCACTAGAAACGTTTGCAGAGACAATGCAGCGAAACGAAAACACTAAACTGAAGAAGTAGAAACGGAACACAGGATCAGAAGTTCTTGAGTACTTACAAGCAAAAGGAGTTAGAGATGAAGAGTTGCTAAACCAGCAAAACCGACAGCAAGACAAATTGCTCGAGCAGCAACAGTTGGCTTTTCAACATCTCATTGAAAGCCAACTTCAGCAAATGGAACAGATTCGATCAATGAACCAGATGGTGGCACCACAACAACAACAACAACAACAACAGCAACAACGACTTACCAATCAGCAAGAGCAAAATGCTGTTCTAATGGCTTTACTTGAAAAAATTACAAATAAATGAAGCCATAACATTAACTGTATTACACGATAAGTTAAACGTCAGCTCGTTATGTAATTGTTTACGCTTATCCGACTCAGTCTCGCTGTCTTTGTCACTTAAATGGGTCGATAGTTGATTGTCTCTTGGTATTATGTAAAAAGTAAAATCGTTAAACAAAGTATTCTCTAATATTTCGTGTGTTACATCAAAATATTCTGAAGTATTTGATCCATAAATACAGGTGTGTGCATTTCTAAGCAGAACGCAAACGATATACATTTTGCCAACGGAGGTGAGGCCAACTTTCAAATTTCTTCTAAAAATCAAGAAACTTAAAGTAGCTGGTAATATCCCCAAAAAACCATTTGACAGAAACTCGAACTTTGCTCATTGATTTGTTCCAAGCTTCCTGCTGGGGAGCTAACACAGCTCCTCTAAAAGGTGTTTGCAACTGCGGTCATAAGGGATACGCTGGATCGCCATAAATACGAAACAAAGTACCATCTGGTGCAAAAGAATATTGTTCTAGCTGTTCAAGAAGGTAAGAGTCTAGCAACATTCCACTATCGTGCCTTTTTCTTTCTACAGGTCCAAAAAGGTTAGCAACAAGGGCATTTGGTGTAGCAACAGCTAAAAACTTAAGAGAGTGTACTTTTTTGTGACCGTTGCATAATGTTCGTTGGTTTACTCCTGGACAACAAACAGCCCACACTGTCCCATCAATAAAACCTCACCAATTTTGCAGAGGTGCACCTTTAGTGTGAATTCAATGTGCAAAAATTCATACGTTAGCAGGAGACAACCATGGTTGATCACGCCTTAGCAATAAAGATGAGATCTATACTCGAGACTCTGTTCATGCAAAAGTACCTTCATTGAAGGAATAGGGTTGGTTACGCCCAGCTGCTGGTTTACTGACAACATTTGATGATTTACCTAATAGGATACTGCATTTACTGGTTCTTATTTATTAGATATTATCGATGCTATCACCTTGTTCTTAGCATTAAAGATGGAGATCTATGCTCCACACTGTTCATGCAAAAGTACCTTCATTAAAAGGGATGGGGTTGGTCCGACAGCTTTTGGTTTACTGACAGCAGTTGACGATTTAGCTAATAAGACACTGAATTTACTGGTTCTTATTGGTTAGGTATTCATTGATGCTAACTGCTTGTTAGCATTAAAGATGAGCTCGATGCTCCACAGTCTGTTCATTCAAAAGTACCTTCATTGAAGGAATGGGGTTGGTTAGACAAAGCAGTTGGTATACTGACAACAGTTGATGATTTAACTAATAGGGTACTGCATTTACTGGTACCTATTTCTTAAGCACTAAGGTACTATTTTTACCGGTTCTGACTTATTAGCTATTAATTGATGCTATCTACTTGTTAGCATTAAAGGTGAGATCGATGCTCCACAGTCTATTCATTCAAAAGTAAGTTGATTCAAGGAATGGCATTGGTTAGACGTAGCCTGCTGGTTTACTGACAACAGTTGATGATTTACCTAATAGGATACTGCATTTACTTGTTCTTATTTATCAGCTATTATCGACGGTATCTCATTGTTCTTAGCATTAAAGATGAGATCTATACTCCAGACTCTGTTCATTCAAAAGTACCTTCATTGAAGGGATGGGGTTGGTTACACCAAGCTGCTAGTTTACTAACATCATTTGATGATTTACCTAATAGGAAACTGGATTTACTGGTTGTTACTTATTAGCTATTATTGACGCTGTCAGCATTAAAGATGGAGATGTATGCTCCACATTGTTCATGCAAAACTGCCTTCATTGAAGGGATGGGGTTGGTCAGACAGCTTTTGGTTTACTGACAATAAGCTAATAAGACACGGCATTTACTGGTTCTGATTTGTTAGCATTAAAGATGAGATCAATACTCCAGTCTGTTCATTCAAAAGTACCTTCATTGAAGGAATGGGGTTGGTTAGACTGAGCAGTTGGTATACTGACAACAGTTGATAATTTAACTAATAGGCTACTGCATTTACTGGTACTTATTTCTTAGGCACTAAGGGACTATTTTTACCGGTTCTGATTTACTAGCTATTAATTGATGCTATCTACTTGTCAGCATTAAAGATGAGATCGACGCTCCACAGTCTGTTCATTCAAAAGTACTTTGATTGAAGGAATGGCGTTGGTTTGATGCAGCTGGTGCTTTACTGACAACAGTTGATGATTTAGCTAATAAGGCACTGCATTTACTGGTTCTTATTTATTAGGGATTAGTTATCAATCCTATCTACTTGTTGTTAGCATTAAAAGACGAGATCTATGCTCCACACGTTGATGGAAAAGTACCTTCATTTATGGAATGAGGTTGGTTCGACCCTGCTGCTGCTGCTTTACATAAAACACATTGTGATTTAACAAAGACAATCGATTTCCATGTTCTTACTTATTAGTAATAAATTGATGCTATGTATTTGTTAAGATGAGACCTATGCTGGACACTCTGGTCGTGCAAAGTACCTTCATTGAAGGAATGGGGTTGGTTAGACCAAGCTGCTGCTTTGCTGACAACAGTTCATAGTTTTCCTAATGCACTTCATTTACTGGTTCTTATTCATTAGCTAGTAATTCACGGTATTTAGTTGTTAGCATTAAAAGATGAGATCGATGCTCCACAGTCTGTTCATTCAAAAGTACCTTCATTGAAGGAACGGGGTTGGTTAGACCAAGCTGTTGCTTTGCTCGCAACAATTCATAATTTACCTAACGGACAGCATTTACTGCTTCTTATTCATAAGCTAGTAATTGACGGTATTTAGTTGTTAGCATTAAAAGATGAGATCTATGCTGCACATTCTCTTCATGGAAAAGTACCATCACCGAAGGATTAAAAGATGAGATCTATGCTGCACATTCTCTTCATGGAAAAGTACCATCACTGAAGGAAGGGGGTTGGTTACACCCAACTGCTGACTTTTCTGACTACAGTTCGTGATTTACATAATGCACTGCATTTACTGGTACTTATTTATTCTGCACTAAGGTACTGTTTTTACTGGTTCTTGTTTATTGGCAATTAAGTATTGATGCTATATGCTTGTTAGTATTAAAGATGAGATCGATGCTCCACAGTCTATTCATTCAAAAGCACCTTGATGGAAGGAATGGCACCGGTTAGACAAAGCCTGCTGGTCTACTGACAACAGTTGATGATTTACCTAATAGGATACTGCATTTACTGGTTCTTATTTATTAGATATTATCGATGCTATCACCTTGTTGTTAGCATTAAAGATGGAGATCTATGCTCCACACTGTTCATGCAAAACTACCTTCATTGAAGGAATGGGGTTGGTTAGACAAAGCAGTTGGTATACTGACAACAGTTGATGATTTAACTAATAGGCTACTGCATTTACTGGTACCTATTTCTTAAGCACTAAGGTACTATTTTTACCAGTTCTGATTTATTAGCTATTAATTGATGCTATCTACTTGTTAGCATTAAAGATGAGATCGATGCTCCACAGTCTATTCATTCAAAAGTAAGTTGATTGAAGGATTGATGCAGCTGGTGCTTTACTGACAACAGTTGATGATTTAGCTAATAAGGTACTGCATTTACTGGTTCTTATTTATTAGGGATTAATTATTGATCCTATCTACTTGTTGTTAGCAGTAAAAAGACGAGGTCTATCCTGCAGAATCTTTTCATGCAAAAGTATTGGGGTTGGTCAGACCAAGTTCTTGGTTTACTGACAATAAGTTTATAAGACACAGCATTTATTGGTACTTATTTATTAGGCAAGAAGGTACCTTTTTTTTGTGGTTCTGATTTATTGGCAATGCTATCTACTTGTTGTTAGCATAAAAAGTAGAGATGCTCCACGCTGTTCTGTCAAAAGCATCTTCATTGGAGGACTGGGGTTGATCAGACCAAGCAGTTAGTTTACTGACAACAATTGATGATTGAGGTAATAGGCTAGTGCATGTACTGGTTCTTATTTGGTAGCTGGTGTTTTGTGCTATCTAGTTCTTTAACATTAAAGATGAGATCTATGCTCTGTTCATGGAAATGTACCCTCATTGAAGGAATGGGATTGGTTATTCGCAGCTGCTGGTGTACTGACTGCAGTTCATGATTTAGCTAAGGTACTGCATTTAGTGTTCTGTCTGTAAGTAAGAAAGGCGGGTTCCATTTTCTCGTTGATGCATTATCAGCGGAATAATAACGGCGCTGTTAAATGAGTCCTTGTAAGGGCAGATTTCTATTGAATTTGGTCTTAATGTGTGCAGTTTCACTGGAATTTTAACTACAATTCTTGTGGTATTATTGCTTTTATATTATGTTACATGAAGTACATATATATTTATATAATATATTAGGAACATTGTAAATATAGATATATTATAATAAATTAATGTAAAACACACCAATTCTGCTGCAGAAAGAACGGATTTCTGGAAATGTGTTATGGACATAGCATGTTATGTAATCGTTTCCTGTCAATGTTGGTCACATTACTGCCGTCAAGGTGCTGGTGCCGGTGGAGTTCAACATCGACAGCAGCGCACATTCCCAATTCCTTTTGAGAATTCCGAAAGTAAAATTCATTCTGTCAGTAGCCACTTGCAAGGATTTTTGCAAGCCCTCGGCATTGCAGCTCTTGGGTTCCTCTAGGCTCGTAACCTCAAATTTTTGGAATTCCTGTTGCAGTTTTAATGATAAAAATCTCTTTCGCATCCATTGTTTTGGCACTGCTGCTTCCATCATTCAAAATGCTGTAATAGTTAAAGGTGGTTTACAAGTTGCTCAAATGACGCCATGTCCTGATAACTTAAGACTTGTTTTTCGTTATTAAGAAATGCGCTAACCGGAACTTCTTGGTCAGCGGCATCCTGTGGTGTAAACTTATTTTCTGCATATGGCAGCAGAGTGTTTTGGCTCTCCACTTGGAATGGCAGATGAGCTGGAACTTCCTGATGCCGACGAAGATATTGTGTCAGCTTCCACAAGTCGCAAAACTGCTGTTGCATGAGTTTGACTCTGAACGTGATCAGTAGAGTTATTCTTCTTTACAGTACCAGTGCCATAGATAAACACTTCTGACCCAATTGCAGCAACACCTTCAGGGACAGCTACCTTCTTGTTTTCGGAATGGTAGAACTCTCGGCACATTTTACACCATATCTGCGTTACCTCATTGTTAAGGTCATAACCGAGGCATGGCAACCCCCAGTTTTCGACTGTTTTCTTACTAACCCAGATAGCAACACTGACTCACTGGATTTCCACAACTTGTTAATTCTCCTAGTCATATGGAGTGGTTTACGATCAAAGATAAAATTAGAACCCTAATGCAGCTAACTGGCTTCCCCTTTAGAACCTTTGCTGGCATCAGTCTGGTTTCAGTTTTTCAAAGCCCTGTTTCATACATCGCATTTTTTTAAATAATTCAAACGGCGAAAAGTTTAATTATGCGAATGAATATGAACGGTTTCTTCAGCTCCAGTCCCCAACCGAAAGAGCTAATTATACTGAATCATATGGAAGGCCTGAACTAGTTTCTTCAGAATAAAATATATCACTGAAGAGATGTGTATGGAATGGCATGTTTGTCGGGAATGTGTAAAAGGACTGCAGATTTGGTTAACTGAAGTCAGATTTCTTCATGTTCTGAGTGCTTTGTGGCGTGTAATCCTACAGATTGTGTATAAGACACCATGTTACGTGGTGCTTCATTATGACAAAAACATCCTTATGACTGTTCGGAATTACAAGAAAAGAAATTAAAGAAAAACGCCAGTATGCCAGGATGGTTCTGAAGAACAGAGGGGGAAAGGTTATTAAAACAGTGTAACTAAGCCAGATCAGCCAAAGAAAGTGAGTCAAGGGAAAAGACAAACGAGATGGACAAAACATACTAATTGTAAGAACTCGGATACACAAAATTAGACCAATGATTAAATTCTTATTCAAACTGCAAACTCGAAATTCAAAAAAAAAAGACCTAAAGAGCATACTTATGTTCTTGAAAGAAAGAGATTGCTTGAACAATGGGCTTAGGACGACGATCGTACTGTTGAAACTATTAGCGAGTTAATTGATAAATTTCATTATGCTGTATTTGGATGACCATCTTACATTTGTTAATGCTGTGATTAGCTACGGCAAGAAGTTACTATCACGGGAAAACTGCCGCCTCATACAAAATTGAGATGAACAGGTTGACACTCGGGAAGACATTTGAATCGTTACTGCCATTTCATGCAACTTGTCTGGTGGTGAAATGACCTTCACCTAGATTTGTTTCAAAAATGTTCCACTTTGCTGTAAAGTAGATATCCTTTGGATCATTAAAAGCCTAGTGTGAAACTCTGGGGTGGTTGGTGAGACGGTATACCCATTTACAATTAACTGTTTCAGCAAACTTTGAAAAATGCTTAATACTCTTTCTCGAAGGGGAACATCCCTTGAGAGACTTGCGTTAGTGGGATCACCTTTTCCCATCACGAAATAATGTTGGAAAAGTCATTGTGGCCAGATGGGATACCTGATATCAATTTGATGGTTCATTTTCAATAACAGGCCATGGCATTGGTTCATATTCCGAAAGCTGGTTGATGACAACTTTCATGTTGTTGCATTTTCAGCAAGCTGGTTGATAACAGCTTTAATGTTGTTGTTCACCAACAGGTAAAAGCCTACTCATTTCAGTTGACTCATTGTATACAATGATCTCAGAGGGATTCAGTAGGAGCACCTAAATTAGGCATACAATCATCATGTGAGACTATCATCGTCAGTCTGTCAAGATCTGATACACCATCTGATACACCATTTTCAAATAATTTTAATGCATGTTCATTCATTTTTAACTCAATAATGAGGATTCTTGTATAAGCCACAACTACGAATTGTGCATTTGTTTTGTTTTCTTGCAGTCACATCTTTAAATGTGCTATCTCCAACTTCAACCTTGACAATAATTACTGCCAAATCTTTAGCGTATCTTGGGAAACAATCTTGGTTGCAAGTTCTGTGACATTTTGACTGCTAGACCGGTCACATGTTCAAGGCATTTCAACCTTCGATTTAACAAATTTATAAAGTAATTTTTGTTCCCCCTCGCCGTTTGCCATTGTTTATACAACATAGTGCTGCAATGACCAGGCTAGTTTACTGAGGTTTGTCATAGTACTCAACAACATGAAGGCAAGTATGGGGAAAATTGACTAAGGGTAAAGATCCAAAGTCTCTTTAATTGAACAATCAAATGTTTGTAAACTATTGACAGTCTGATAAGTTTATTGCCCCAGTAATGGTGAAAGGCAATAAAAACAACACCAAGATTGCAAGGCAAGAAAACAAGGAATGACAATGCAGGTTGGAGATGTGGAGGAGACACGTGGTGAAAAACGTGTGTTGTCTGCATGAGAATCGGGATCAAATGAGGGTTTGATAACATGTGCAACAAGCTTTATAGCACCATGATTGCTAGAGTGGGTGCTTAGGATTGACTCCCTTTCCTTAGTCCCCTGCTCTGTCATTAGTTTCATATCGCATTGACCTCTTAAACATGAAACGAGTGCATGAGTAGAGGCTGAGTAGCTCTGTTGTTTGATATTCAAAATACAGGAAGAATCTTACTGGTTTGACATTGAATCATTTGCATTTTCCGCTATGAATAGCAATAAACTGGAATAAATTAAATGCACGTGGTTTATCAGATTAAAGGCTTATATCAATAATTTAGTTCTTTTTACTAAGTACTTTTTCCTCTGAGTTGACTTTTGGTCGATCACTAAAGAGTATAAAGCTTTGGTTTCAATGGCATATTTTAAGTCATGTCTATGCTCTGTTACATTAGAATGTCTTTTAAGGTGGGTGCTCTCTCTTCTTTGTGCTCCCTCTGTGTTTAACCTCTTTGTTTACATGGAACTTAACACTACTGTTAAGAGACAAGCCGGGGGAAAAAGCTCCATTTTATATAAAATATTTCATGTAATGAGTATTATATAAACTCGCATTTATACTATGTAAGCTGTGATTGACCAAGATGCATGACAAAGCTAGGTTAGTTTAACACTTGCATTGTGGACGTTTTGGGGGGTTTTGAGGCATCAAAACATTAAACAAGTATACTTTGGTTGATGTGTTAAGGACTGGGTAAAATACATGAATGTTTTGCTGGGCTATTGGCTGCAAAGATTTTCAGCTTTGAATGAGTTGTTGAACAGCGACAGGCTAGCATTTTCCGTGTAACAAAATTAACTAATAAAATTAATCAAAATTAAAGAGATAAACCCAACTATGTAAACGAGTATGTCAACAAAACGCGTTACAGTAAGTATCACTCCAACAAAGAAATACAGGATAACAAAAGGTTAAACCTTACTCTTATCGACAGTAGAACCCTTAAAAAAAAAAAGCGTCTGGTAAAAGGAAATTAAATGTTTGCTTATGTGAAGTTGACTTTTTGCTTAAGAAACGACAATGTCAAATTGTGCATACTTTCGGTATGGACTTACTAGCATGAGCATTTAAAAAATGTATAAAAGGCAACCAAGCCACCTCTTTTAATATACACAATACGAAGTCTTATACAAAGTCTTGCCAGTCAGATTTAATACTAGAGTCTGAAACTACAACATGGTGTCAGGTGTGGGATTACGTATTGTAAGTAAGAGTTAGAATTTACACACTAGGTTGGTGTATAAGTTCTTCATCGTATAAATTGTTTTGAAACACCCACACGTCAGGACGTATTTGGTCGAAGAAAGCATGGCCGAATTAGCTAGTTTACCCGCTCCAAAGATGGATTGGCACTCGTCAGATGCTCGTCAAAGCCTTCGAGAAGTTCAAGGCACTCTGTAAGCCATATTTTTCTTTTCCATTGAAGGATAAAAGCGAAGAAGAAAAGGTTAGCTACTTGCTGATTTGGTCGGGCGAAGAAGGCCTCAAACTTGTCTCAACATGGTCTCTTTCAGCCGATGAAGAAAAGGAACTTAATACTTATTGGGCAAGATTCGAGAGTTACGTATCTTCAAAGAGCAATTTTCGCTTGGCAAGATACAAGCTACGGACTTTAAAGCAAGAAAAGGGAGAGACAGTAGATGCATTTCTTAAAAAAATTCGAATCTTAGTTAATGAATGCAAGTTCGCTAATGCTGAAGAGAATATTATTGATGCCCTACTTTTTGGCTCTAGCAGCCAGCGTGTGCAGTCAAGACTTATTAATTATAACGAAACTCTCACTCTCGACAAGGCAGTGGACATAGCAAGAACAGAGGAAGTGACAACTTCACAGCTTCAAGATATCAGAGGCATGACAGTAATAAACACTCTACGTCAAAATAATGTCAAACGATTTCCAGCAAAGCCTAAACAACGGAGAGAAGCGTGTGGAAATTGTGGAACCATACACGACCTGGCACAGAAATCATCATCCCCAGCTCATGGAACCAAATGTCGTGAATGTGGCAAACCAAACCATTGTGAGGCGGAAGCTACCCCGGTTTTTGGTATTGTTATCCCCCGGGTTTAGCGTCACATGACAAAGTGAAGAGAGGGCTTTGGAGGAGACAGCCTGTCATGTAATGAAGTGTTTAAATATTTATTGAATGAATATGAGCACACCAGGAACAAGAGATTTTACATGAACAATGAAGGCAAATACCCAATTCACATGATCCTCGGAGACAAGACATATTGTAAGATCAGAACGGAGGAAGTCTACAAGGGAAATTCAGGAGACCCTGTTGTGGAAAGGATCTACATTTGGGTGGATGGTACATGGTGGAAATTAATCGAGTGAACAGTGCACGTTTACAAGAGAAACGAGCGAATACGAGAGGCTATATAGTCTTGATGTCCTGGGCATCGAGGATCGAAGTGAGAATGATCAGCTAGATGTTTATCGGGACTTTCGAGAAAACATAACCAAAACCAGAGAAGGG
>JBAHVQ010180960.1:0-16366 GCA_036872915.1 Nanipora kamurai
TTAAATTTTCCTACGGAGAGTTCTTTGTAATTACGGACAACATCATTTGGAAGACCGTTCCAAGAGGAAGACCCTCGAGTCAATTATTGCACCATAACATTTCACCAAAGGAATAAACGCAGTCTTGTGCTAACGAAAAACATCCCTGTGCCAGACAGGAGCTTCGTCTTCTTACGTTTTTGCACCAAGCATGCATGATCGGCTAATGATCACTGTGCTGAACTGGAACGGTCATCTTTCCCTACCATGGCGCTACCGCGCCAAGCAGGCACGGTCTACTTAACTCTTTCCTGTCCGAGAACTTTCCCCTTGACGAGTAACATCGTTTAGCGTTAGCCAGAGTTAAATATTAAAGTCCCCATAGGACACTGAGGACCTATACGGACAGGGAGGAGTTAAGGAGATAGGTTTTAAACCCTGGTTAACTCTTTCCTGTCCGAGGACTTTCCCCCTGACGAGTAGAATCGTCTGGCGTTAGCCAGAATTAAATACCAAAATCTCCATAGGTCACTGAGGAACTATACGGACAGGAAGGAGTTAATTACGCATGGTATAGCGTACCTGTTAGTACACTGTTCAGCGAGCCATATATTCTTTACAAGAGAAGTGTTACCACGTAGGAACATTAATACCCGTGGCGTGCAAGATACTGTCTACTTTTTAACAACCTTGTATTCAGAGATATACCTATAAAGCAACCGCCTAAATCAGATTTTCTGTATGATCTAACGTTTATGCGGTACCTTTAGATACTCATTTAGTGCGACCCAAGAGGCAAACGTGGGTTAATCATTCCATAGAAAGAGTAGAAAAAGAAGAAAGTTACCATTCTCTTTTTGTTATCCAATAACGTTGAACGGTATTAGAAGTTGATTTGAAATGTAAATGTTGTCACGCCAAATAGCAGATTGCTTGATTCATTGATATTTTTATGCCAAGAATATTTTTGTCCCTATCACAATCCCGTTCGCTTTTATTAATGTAATCAATATAATGTTTCGTGATCCAAACCTACATTCTTCGTCCCTTTTTAGGAAACTATTTGGATCCACCTCAAAAGCAATACTCGATTATGCGAAGAGAGGCTGCGCCAGGATTCCATGAACTAGCCTGTGGTTGTTTTGGACATTTCTCTCCAGCGTAACGCGCTGTGTGCCTATGCACATCATACCCACCAAGAAGAAATAGGAAATCTTTAAATCACGTGCTGACAAACGCCCGCAGTGATAGAAGCACGGTCTCTGATCGAGGTATACCAACCTAGCATTTTAAAGTACAGACCTCCATGGATAGGGTCTACAGAAATCACTGTTCCAATATCTCGGCATTAGTAGCGTTAACTAGCCACATTTCTTTTACTACCCCAAGGGATTTGTTAATGGAGTTGACTCGTTACAGTATGATCCCTTTTTTATATTTGCATCAAAATACCTATGAAGCGGACTTGTAAGAAACCCTTCATATGACGAAGGAACCCCATGCACAAGTTTTTCATTACTCTTGTATGACGAAGATAATGATATATTTCCTATACTTTAGATTTCCTTCCGTGACTGAATGTAGTTACTGTCCTCCTATGGCCATGCATTTAGTGCTGGAACAGAGAATGAAAAGAACGTACTCGTACTAGAAGTCTTGGTGTTATGTTACGTTGTGACGAAGTTCCACCAACACTGTGGTATGATTTAAGTTGTTCTCTTTTATCAAAGCTAAATTAATTTTTTTCAAGGTTTTTGCTCAAGTTCTTAACCGGACATCGATATTCCAAAGCAAGTATTGTTTTTATGTGGTTATTGTGTTTCCATGTATGCAACTGTACACCATTTTCATGTCAAGAGGGTCTTTGAATTGTAGAAAATCTAGATTTCAATTGTGTTGAAATTCATCCCCAGTAGATGTCATGAAGAACAAGGAAATAGGACCTCATCCGAAGTAGGCAATGACTGATATCTTGATGACTTACAAGTCCACAAGATACGACCTTAGATTCTTAGTAACTGTTTACGATGTTGCTGTGATCCTAAATGATACTTTGATAATGGATTTAGAGGAGCAATCAATCCAGTTTAGGTTTTGACATGTCTCTGGACCAAATTATTTTCCAATGAAGTCACCCAAACTGCCCCACCCAGGTACAGGCTTGGTACATTTAAGAACAGTGTTTCGATTGTAAAGAGAACAAAGGAATTTGTGTAATGAGTATGTTAGTACAGTTTTCAGAATTATGATTTATGAACTTGTATCTGTAGTCTGATGTGTTCCGTACCCGAACGGTAAAGACGCATGACTGCCTATAGACAAACAGTACACGTACCTCCTCTGTAATCCGAGAATAACTGTTGGTATTTTAGTTAGCCCGTTTATTGAAGTTCCGATAAATCTTTAGCGGGGCATCTTCACAATATATTTCCGATGGTGTGCCCCATATGAATGAGACCTTGTTTGGCTCTTTTTCCCTGACGGACTCATGCATGCTGCAATATTGGTGAAGTGAAACTTTGTGTCTCCATACTTTATATTGCTAGAAAAAGTAATACACACATTTACTACTCAAATTACGAAGCAGTCTGAGCACATGTCCAAATACCGCTTGAATTATCTTGCTTTACTAATTCTTTTCGAAATTCTAAACTGGAATTATGACAATTATTTAGCTCTCGTAATAAGCAGACTTGTTTAAGAACCATTTTCGCAGTTTCCTAATTTTCACTTGAAAATCGGTTAGTCCTACCCAGAGAAGTATCAAATATTACAAATATTCAGGTCTTGTAGTAATGTCTGGTTAATGACATTTGAGAGATACTGGCCGGAGCACTAATTGGTACTTTTGACGTGTTAGACTACAGTTTTTTTTTTGTAGTTGGTTTAAGCAATCACTAGTCGAAAATGGGAAATTTTCAAGTGCTTGTGGTATTGATCCAAGCAAGAGTAAATTTGTTCTCTGAAATTGTGGCATGCAAAATTTACTTTTTTCTTGTACTTTTTTCTTACCCTTTTCTGGATGAATTTTCTTCCTTTTCATTTTTGTTTCCTGTTTGTTTTTTTGCCTTATTCTGCAAATTTTTCTGTTGTTTTGTTTTACAACCACATTATACAGGAAAGGGTCACTGAGAAAAAGCAATAAGCTGCCAGTTGGTACACTGATAACTGCACTAGTTTACGGACGTTTAACTCATAGGATTATTAAACATAGAATAACTGCTCCAATCTCTAGCCAGTGACCCGGAGTGGTCAGTTATGGGGGTCGTCATTTTCAATTGTTTTGTAACGGGAGGAAACACCAACTACGATTGGAGAAAATCAAAAGATTCGCCCTAAGGTAAATAAATTTTAGCCATGCGCGAGATCGCCGAAGCAGGTCGACCGTATAAAGTCAAAACTTTCCTGTAGGGTCGAAACCATTGTGTTCAATTGGTTTCGACGGTTCGCGACATTATTCGTCATATACTTCGTCCCATAACTCTGTCTTTGCATTTCCGTCTGCAAAATCTGGCTGTCCCATGATTTTAAAACTTGATGATAACTATGTGAGACTGCTCCAGAATCAATGCATAATCACCCGTGACCCAACCAAATCCTTTACACTTGGATTTGTATAGACACACTCCAGATGGTCGTTCGTATTCTTTGAAGATATCAAAAACTTTAAATATTCTGTAGCTATGCTTCGCAGTAGATATGCTGTCGTCCCAGTATTGGAAAATTCTTCACTTCGCGCTTCTCCAGGAAGTTTTAAGCCTTGTATTTTGTCACATTTTGTAATAACTTGTCCAAACATTTCAGATACTACACAAACAGCAATGAAGATGATAGGCTGTCTTGACATACACCAGTTTCTACGCTGGAAGAGTCGGACAAATTATCCGTTGGACAAAATCTTACTCTGAATGTCGTTATAAATACACTTACTTCTTGCAGGGAACATTGGCCCTAAGTTAGCCTTGGAACATTGGCCTTAAGGACTGCGTTCAGGAAATCCCAGTCGACAGAATCGAAAACTTTTCCTTTATCAAACGACATCACAAAAAGCACAAGCTATTCTGTAGCGGATATCGAAATAACCACACACGTCGCATAATATTTGCTGAATCTTGCTGAATCTACCTGGTACAGAACAGCACTTGTCGGGATGAACTATCGATAACATGACACTGATTTCAGTCAATGAACCAAAGTTTACATAATTTTATTATCCATATTGAGTAAAGATGTGGTCGCCAACTGTTGAATCCTTCGTGATCGTGTTTTTTTTTTTCAATGCTGAAGAGCGTGACAAGAGTTTGTCGCCACAATTCAGACATTTTCTCGATATCTCAAGCGCTATTTTGGTCATTTCGGCAAAATCAATTTTCAAGAGATCCCAAAGCGAAATGTAAAATTTCTTTGGAAGTTCATCGTTACCAGGTGTTTTTCTAGATGACATTAATCTGAGAGCAGCTAAGCATTCACTTTTAGTGACCTTCAAACGATTTTTTTTGTTCTTCGGAATGCTTTCGATTGATCAAAACCTTTTATATACAATGGATACAGCTTACAATTGAATATATAATTTGGCAGTTTTTCCATTTAGACAGTTTTTCTAAAAGTGGCATAAGCAGTTGACTTTGTTGTAGCTGTGCTTGGACACAGTTCATTTGCATTTGCTGCAGTTGTTGTGGTTGCATTAGCATTATAGTTATCATGTTGCCTCTCCTCTTCCAGCTATTGCTTCCTTTCTTCTCTACTCAATCTCGTATTTTCAGCTCCAGCTCGTTTTCTTTTAAAATATGTACCCTATCCATTCTTTCCTTCAAATACTGTACCGCCTAAAAGCCAGTACTTCTTCGCTTAATCAGCCTGACATCTTCATCTTCTGCCATCCTCTTCTGAGTTTCCCTCAAACTTTCCATCGTCTTTAACCCCATGTTGTCTGCGTTTCCTTTGTCTGACACATCTTTCCTCTTTTTTTCTGCAACTTCCCCACCGTGCTCTTCACTGTAAGTCCCCTTTTTCGACAGAATTTCTTCAAGGAGAGTATCCAGCTCGTTCATTTCAGTATATATCCCAGAAGCACGCTCTTCAGCTGCATTTTCTTTTTATGATTCTCGCTCAACAACTTGAAGCGATCGTACTGCGCTCTAAAGTTAAATTTCTGTTCGCTTAAGGCGTTCAAGTTGTCAGCAATGGTTTTCAAGAGCTGCTCACGTTGTGTATTGTGAGCTTATCAGTTCATGGCTCGATCAATAAAATTTCCCGGCAAAATAAGGCATCGTGATCATTTGCCCTCTCTATATTTCTGCTAGTTTTATCTAGAAGTTCAGAAATTTTAACAGAATTTAAACTAAACGAAAACGTATACTACGAAGACCGGCGAACAAGGGAACAGCACGACAGAAAGTTCAACAAATATGAAGTTAAAGAAATCAAATACGCATTATATAGAATCATCTATTGCAAACAGCTACCTAGATGAACGTAGGAAAGCATTTGGTAGTATTTAAGATTTTGTTCAGCTGAACAAAAAAGGCCTTGAAAGCTTATGAAACAAAGATATAATTCTGACGTTTTCGGAAGGACGGCAAACCTGACGTTCTCACGTCTTCGACGTGAAGACGACGGCAAGCATTTCAGGCTCTCGCACGCGCTGTTTGACAAAGCCATGTATGTTCACTTCCGTCAGCCGTCCTAGACCCATGCCGTCATAGATTGTAAGGTCTCCATTTCTGATGGATGGCTTGTTCTGCAGTAAGTATGGAACCAACACAATCAAGAACGTTTCTTGCCATCTTCAACACGGAGGAGATGGCTGTAGAAAAGTGTTGGAACGTTGCAATTCGGCTTGTATTATCACTGATACCGAGCGTTCAACCGCCTTTTTACCGCATCAGAAAAATCCGTGGGCAAGGCTCCTTCGACGTATGCAGAAAACGAAATGACCGATTAAACAGTAACGTTTTGCACTTGAGACTAATGTTTACAACTTTAAGACCACCTTACTGAAAGGGAAACATATGCGTTTCTGGACGAACCATTTCAGGTTTTTTGGACCACATAAATTTCCCCCTTTGGACATGAGACGATCAGTACTTGAGTTGGTGGGTAGACTTTCACCAGGTACTACGGCGTGGAAAGCGCAAGACTGTTGAGCACTGTGACTTTGCCATGTAGGACCACTTCAACTGTAGTATGACAGCGCGCCTGGATTCACTGAGAGCGCTCTCATCGCCAAAGTAGTAACCAACTGTTTTTAGGCACGACGATGTCCAAGACAGCACAAAAATTTGAAAGAATTGTAGACTGCCGAATTTATGATAAAGAATTTTAACGTTTCCAGCTATGGCCCTTCGTCAGTGACTTCGTGGTGACTGAAGAACTCGTTTCACTCTCTGACGGGCCAGTGCTCGAAACATTAGAATTCTTTATCATAAATTCGGCAGTCTACCAATCTTTCAATTTTTTGTGCTGTTTATACTGCCTACGCAGCACCTCATTTTTATGTCGATGTCCAAGACAGACCACCTGGAGAGTCGGTACGGGAGCCACGACGACCGAGCCACAATCCTTTAGATTTGCTACGGTTAATCCGAGCGCCAGAGGCTCATCCATATTCTTCAAAAATTTCCAGTAGCTTAAGTATGCCATACGTATTGGTGACAACGCACGGCTTGTCATCGTCATATTGTGAAATTTTAACTTCACGACCTCCGGGGAGTCTGAGGTCGTCAATTTCTTGGCAGCATTGCATGGCTTGGCCAAATACCTCGGAGATGATAACGAATAACAAAGGCGAGAGGTGGCAACCTCGTCGTATACCCCGTTTAACATCAAAATAAGGGGAGACGTAACCATTTGAGAGAATTGCACTTTGAAGATTGGAGTAAAAGCACTTAATTATCTTGCGGAACATCGGACCAAAGTTCATTGTCTCGAGTGTCGTATAAAGAAAACCCCAGTCTACAAAGTCAAAAGCTTTCTCTTGATCTAGCAGTTTGATGGGTCTCTAAAAAATTACAAACACCACGTAACACAATCTTCCGCTGAATGTCCTGGAGCTATATAACATTGATCAGCATTAATAATTGTAGACATTACAGGTCCTGCACAATTATTATATTATACCATACATTTCGTGAGGATCTTGTAGTGGAAATTAAGAAGAGAAATTGGTCTTCAATTATTGAGTTCCCCAGGATCATTCTTAAATAACAAAGTGACAATAACCTGTCTTAAGGTGACAGAAATGACTTCATTGGTGATGCAATCATTTGGTATATCCACAAAATCATCTTTTAATAAGTTCCAAAAACTGACGTAAAATTCTTTTGGCAGGCCATCCGATCCTGGAGTTTTTCCGTGAGAGACTGAAGAGCGGCCAAACGTTCCTCTTCAGTGAACGATCCTTCACGTGAATCTCGGTTAACGTAAGACAGTTTACGTTCAGTGAGGGAGAGCAATCGATTTTGTGATGCAACATCAGCTGAGACCGCTAAAAAGGGTGTTTTGTCAAAGCGGATTTGTTCGTGCTTGATTGTTCTTGTATAGTTACACGCTTACCTGATGACGTTTTGAGAGGACGACACGTACGATGTGTTCTGTCATGGGCTCGTTTGAAAAAGAAGCGCGAAAGTTGTTCGTTATTTTCCAGGCTTTTCATTTGGCTTCGAATCTTGAACCCTTCTATTTTGGTATTGTCGATGTGTTGCAGGCGGATGCGGATGCAGTCTTTGTCTTCTCTTCCGCTCTCTTGACTTGCTTGATTGCGTTTTTTTTCACCATAATCAATCAAAATCTGCTTAAGACGGCTTTTTCCCGAGTCCCACCAGTCACCAATGTGGGAAAAACGTCTTTTCTGTTTACGCCACTATTTCCAGAAGGAAAGAATCGCTTTTGGAACTGTGGTATCTGCAAGGGGATTAGTATTTAACTTCCATATTCCCGGACCGAAATATGATTGATGTTGAACGTTAGAAGTCGTCAATAAAATGCAGTCCGGGTCCGAAAAGTAACGCGGTTTTATGTCAGAAGACACGGTGAATTCTTTTAGCAACGAAGAAGACTCATAAAAGCGATCGAGTCGGCAGACGATTGACTGAACTCTGTTCCTTTCATTAAATTTTTGAGCCTTAGAATGTTGCTGACGTCAAGTATCTGACAAGTGGAAATACCAACAAGTTTTCGGAGCCGAGGGCTTCCGGTTCCCCCCAAAGACGAGTTGCCTCCACGTTTGTATAGATTAAGGTCGAGAAGACAGTTCAAGTCCCCTCCTAGAATAATGTTACTCCTTGTATCAAAAAAGCGATTCGGTTTTGGAAGGAAGTCAATCCTTTCACTCTCATTCGTTGGCGCGCAAATAATAACAATACGAAAACGATGTTCTTGAAAAGTTACGTCAAGGAAGGCCACTCTCTTCTCACAGTCACAGTCAAAACAAAGTTGAGAAAAACGTGATTTTTCGTTAACGATTATCCCCACTACCCTGATGTTGGATGTTCCTACACTTCAAAAGCCATTGAATTTTGATTCAATATTCCCACTTAAGCCTTTTGTTTTTTTTGGACGATGCGTGAGTCTCTTGTACTAATAGTCTCTTGTAGTAAAACTACGTCTAAGTTACTTTTCCGAATATAATCATAAACCACCTTTCGCTTTCCCCGATCACGTTACACATTCACATTAAGAGAGGTGACTCGAAGAGAGTTCATCTCCGGTTTTTCCTTTCTTTCTTGGACAAGACAAGTCGGACACCATCTTTATTTACGCTTTCCACGTTATCCGTAGAATTTCGTTTCAACAGGTCTGAGTATAAGTTCATTGTATGGTCAGTTTCGCCTACCTGTCCATCCTGAGGAAGGACAAGGTTATCTTGTCTGGAATTTGTTGTACCCTTTATCTATGAAGTGTTCCCCCGTCTAACTGAACCTCGTGTTCCGACTGGCCGTGGTCGACCTCGATCTCACTTTTAATTTCGGAAAGTGAGACATCGCTGTGCATGTTATCATCCGTATTCCTCTCTTCCAGGGTTAGGAAAAACTTCATGGTCTTGATCTTTGGTCTGGTGTTCACGACCCGGAACCTGGTTTGCGGGATTCTCTGAACAAACATCGTAGATATGGCCAAATTGCCCACAGAGAAAGCACTTAAAGCATTGACTGCGTACGTGTCCTTCTTGGCCGCATCAAAAGTACTTCACCTCGTTAATTCTGTTTGCAACACGTTGCCCATACTCCCCTCGCCGCCCACATAGTGGGACTTGTCCATGTTAGCGGGTCGAGGGAGTGTGGGCCAATGCGTAACCGGCGTGGAATACCGGCAGTTTTAACAAGTTTGGCAATATGGCGGCCAGACGTGTCTTGTGTGATTTTATGGTGATGCTACTCACAATAGTTTGGCTGTTAATTTTCAAACCAAGAATAGTCCAAAACAGACGTGGATACAGCCCTAATTCTGATTTAAATTTTTTTTCTGCTGGGAAACTGGCTTCGCAAGTCTGTTTAGAGGCAGCAAAGTGTAGAGCGGTAACGACAACGAATGGAGTTAACAAATCAAACCATTTTAAGACTAGATTTGCCGTTGCGGTTATGTTTAAACATGTTATGACAGCTCTGTTGATGTCCTCTTCTCAACATTATATTTTATTGACGATATATGGCGACATGCAGCCCAGTCCAGGTCCAGTTTTCTCCCAATGCCCTAGTTCTTCCATCCAGTTGAACAATCACTCCGACCTACCTAAAAGTGGCCTTCGTTTAGGTTAATAGAACTTAAACCATCTCAATAAACTAAAATTTGAACAAGTGAAAGTGGAAATCCTTGACCTGGACTTTAATGAGGTATGTTTGGATGTTTTAGTTGTAAATGAACTATTCTGGAACTCCCAAACTTCTACTGATATGTTTAATATCCCCGGCTACGAACCTTTTCGTAAAGATCGAAAACAATGGAACGGTGGTGGGGTTGCTATTTATATCAACAAAGCGTTAGATGTGAAAAGGAAAATGGATTTAGAAGCCGAAAATTTAGACGCAATGTAGTTCGAAGTATTACCATTTAAGTCAAAGAGGAGTCTCTTTTTACGAGGTATTTCCTGGCCACCGAATATGAATAAAGACTGTGACTCACAATTGGGGATGAACGTTGAAAATGTCTTTATGCTTGGTAAGCAAACGACAATTCTCGGAGATTTCAATATTGACTACTTTGATATCAAGCAACACCATCTCGTCAAACAATTTTATTCGCTATCTTTTACACAAATTACTGAAAACATTGCACGTCCAATAAGTGGCAAGTGCTTATAGACCATATCTGGACAAATAGACCAGAAACTTTGTTCCAAGCTTTTCTAAGGACATTAGCATTTCTGGCCATTGCCGACATTTTTCACTCCGATGAAGTTTTTTACACATTTCACTCCGACGAAGGATCTTCGCTCGAAACGTCAGTTTAACCGTTCTTAAGTTCTGGCAATTTCCGCAAACCTTTCTATTATGTACAAGCCGTTCAATACTGCCGACGCAGGACTCTACTTTTATATCATCATTTGCCGATATGCTGTTTACAGCAATTAAAGAATACTTGCGAAAGTAACAACCAATTGAATAATTGTATCACATTTCATGGTGTGGAGAATTTTAATGAAGATAGATTTCGTCAACCTTTACAAGAAGTTCCATGGGACACTGCACTTGTCTTTGACGACATTGACGATGTCTCAAATACCTGGTATGCTCTTTTTAACAATATACTTAGTCAGTATGCTGTGCTGATTGCAAAGCGCATTAAAAAGGAAAACAAACCCAGATGGCTTATAGAGGATATATTATTATTGAGAGAAAAAAATGGTCTATTCTTTCAAAACTTCCTTAGCTAACTTGTTCTGTATGTGTAATATATACAATGCATATATGTTACCGCACATGGTTGACTCAAACTAAACTTTGGTTGAAATCGAGTGAAAAACATTTCTACATTACTAAAATATTGCGCTATTATGTTATACTTCCCTCAGTACTTCTAGTTAAGTGCCAAGTAAAATATATGCAAAATAAATTCGTTTACAGCAACTCTCATGTTAGTGTTATAGTGTTCAATTTCATTGTATATTTTTACATGTTTCAAGAATGTTTTATACTGTATTTTACTTTTCATTTTCGTTTGGATAAACATCACATTCTCTCCATGCACAAAGTATGTGATGCTTTTCTCTCAATTTTTGGCATCTCGTCCTACTTGTGATGTTCTACAAAGTTTTCATAGAATGCTAGGAAAAAGCCTAAAATTAACTTAGAATTACTGGATGTAACTATTAAAGTAATATTGAAACTACAATTATTTGGCTAAAGTGAAGAATTAAATAACATTTAAGTTTGGTTGTTCTTTAGTAAACATCCTTAAAATACTGAAGAGAAATATTTTCTCGATGCTAAATTGTTAGAATTACACACTTTCACACAATTATTTTCAGAGATGCTAATGCACACTTCTGTTCTTGAGTTTAGCGGGGCGTAAACACATTTCCAATTATTACTGGAACTAAATCAACATCTTGTTGTATTGTGAATGAATGTGCTAAGCAGGTTTATATATACACCAGAGCCAGTTTGTTGGCATAGTTTCTTTATTAGGAATCCTGTGATGTCGTATTGGGATCCAATATGGACTAGCAAACATTCCTTTAGGGCTTTATTAGGCAGACAAATATCTGTGCGAGACAAGGCATTTCTTTTCTTCCGGTTAAATAAGAGCCGTACGGTTCTAAAGCATTAATATAACCATACTGCCCTTACGCCTATTGGGCATGAAGGACTGAGTATTCCACGAAAATATACAGATATAAAACACAATGGCGTAGCGAAGTCCTTAAAAGCGGGTTTCCAAACACAGTATGACTAACGGGAAGTCCTTCAGCAGTCGTCAATACCACTGTCTGTGACCAGTTCCATGCTTGGCGATTTGAAGATCACTCGAAGTATGAAGTTTGCGAATCCCATTCCCCAAGGTTTGTGTCTAAAGTCCAACGTTCTAAGTGTAAAACCCTTGAAATATCTTCCAGTTCAGACGATGATTGGGATGAGATTGTTTTATGAACAAAAACTTGCCTTAATACTCAAGAACACTCTTTTATCAATAACAAAACTGTATATCGTGGTTCCAAAAAGATGGCCGCCGCATAGCTTCGTTTTTCGGACCAGGTTGCTCGATGCAGTCTTTAGAGATGTGTAGAGCCATCTGGTCTACAGGCTGTTCCTCTACTTCATCGCCAGCCTTCTGGATTTCCTCTTGGATGTCTACTTCTTCCTTTTCCTCTACCGGAACTACTTCTTCTGCCATATTTTCGTCTTCTTCTTCTTCTTCTTCTTCTTCTTCTTCTTATTGGGTTTTCTTCCAAAGATGCATGTCCTTGTCTTTCAAAGCGACAGATTTATTCATGCATGAAGGAAAACCAAAGTAGTTAAAAGATCGGGCGGAAAAGACCGTATTTGAGGGAAGAACACACCAGGCGTGGGGTAGTGGCTAGAATGTAATTTTGTGACAAAGTGGAAGGAGTAGGCTGGGTACCTCTAGTAAAAAACATTTATTAAAAACCCCTAGGGTGAGGTTACCAGGGAGAAACATTAACTCTAGCATTATTTTACAAATTCGTCTCTATATACAAACAATTTTTCATTCTTTTTCATCGATTCTACTCTTACACTATTTGGCGTTCTTTCCCTGTAGTTCTAAGTTGGTATAAACACAAATTAAATAGTGATCAGAAGTTTACCGTTCATTATAGAACACAGAACGTTATTTGTACCCCGTCTTGCCAGAAACGCTGTACAATCCAAACGTCAGTTCCAATTTTAAACGACGGTGCACATAGTTACGAAAATAAATTAATATTAATTTTAATGTCTTTTTTAAATTGATATGACACGCGTTCTTGCGATGCTGCGAACTTCGCCACAGATACAAGGTACCTGGGCAGATCAACGTTATAGAGGCTTTTGGCCTCTAGTCCAAGTAGAATTTGTTCCTCTGAAAGACTTGTTATCTTTCGCTCAATCTTGTTACACAAGCGAAGTACAAACATCCACAGATTTGAAGGCTTAGGACTAAGTGCTAGTGCATGCGCTAAGTCCTCCTGTCTTCCATTACATCGTGCACATCCCAGAGGAATTCTGGAATTCCATCGGTGTAATTTTGTGTTAAACATGTAGTACCCGATGGGTCGCTCCACACGTAAAATTTTTCAAGAGTTCGTCGTTGTAACTCTGTTTGACATTGTGCCAGATCTCTCACCAATTGTGTATCGAATATTCTTCTTCCCACTTGATTTGACATGCTGGCCGTACCGGAGTTACTTTTTTTAGTAGGGCTGGTCTATAACAATAGTGGCATGGTTTTGAGTTCTTCAGGTCAGCTTTGTTTACATCAAAATAAGTTACTCTATATGACTAAAACATCTTCATGTTAGAAACTTTAAGGTAATTTTTTTAAACATATCTCAACAGGCAGTTTATTAATTTTATAACATTTTCTGAATATTTACAGTTCTTTTAACTAGCATCATTTCTTTTCTCCTTCATATCCCACAGCCAGCTGGCAATGATTTCTTTTGCTGTGCTTGCATCTGCATCTGTGTTACAGTCATTGCGAATAAGATTAAGTTCATTTACATTGAGTCTCCACCTCGGATTACATGGATCGTCTCTGTGGATACGTATGTTATGGAGAACAATGCAGGTTATAACGATAAGGGAAATATTCTCCAAGTGGCATTCTGTTTTTTTGAAGAGAATTCCCCACCTTCCCTTTAACATGCCATACGCATGCTCAGATACAACTCTGGCAGAACAAAGCCTTCGGTTGAAGTACGTCTTCTTTGAATCCCTTGTTCCTTCCTTGTATGGCTTTAACAGCCAGGCGTGACTCGGAAATGCTGAGTCGCCCACGGTGGTGAAAGGAATCTCACCATGAGAACTGAGACTCAAGGACTTCTTTGGAAATACATGACCAGTACAAATGTCTGAGTAAATACTGCAGTTTCTGAGAAGCCTTGCACCATGAGTGGAACCCAGGGCACCTACTGCAGCCCACATGAAACATTTGTTCTGGGCAACAAAACCCATATTTGTGACTGAATACCTATTCTTAAAACAGCAGAAATTTTTCAGCTTTGTTATTTATGTAAACATGAAACCCGTCGCATGCCCCAACACATGGAGACTCCCAATTTTCAAGAAAGCATTTCAGTTCTTGACTCCATCCGTGGGCATGTAAACAAATTTGTCATACAAGAATTCCACCGTGGCTTTACAAACATCGTCCATTTGCAGTGGCCTCAGCAACACCAAAGAGATCTCCAACAGTTAAAATGGTACATCTATGCGCAAATCGATACAGACACATTGCTAATTGAGCTGCAGGTGGTGTCGAAAAAGGAATCATACGAGTTGGTTCTTTCGGAATGTGATCTCTTATTTTCTCTAAAATATGCTCAAATGTGTCCCGGGAGACCCTGAAGCTTTTTTTCGAAAGAGTCAGGGTCCCAATTTTTATACCCGTTTGTCCACCAGTTGCTGTACCTTGGCTCATTGGGACCACGTTGGCTTTTGCTACCTTTCAACAATGATATCGTTGACAATGCCATACCCATTGCCATTTCCGTTTCAAATTCTAATTGTTCTACATTTCTTAGCTTTATATTTTCTTCCATAGCTTTATATTGATGGCAAAGAAACTTATGCTCGGCTTTTCTTTTACCAGAAAGTAACTTAACAAGATTAATCGGGGCAGCCATCTTGAATTTGCCGCCAATTTGTACAACTAGTACCCATGAATTTTTATGGTTACCCGCGGAATTCTTAGCTTATTCGTCAGATAGTCGGATTGT
Organism: Nanipora kamurai; assembly: GCA_036872915.1. Taxonomy (NCBI): domain Eukaryota; kingdom Metazoa; phylum Cnidaria; class Anthozoa; order Scleralcyonacea; family Helioporidae; genus Nanipora; species Nanipora kamurai. The sequence continues at coordinate 14,855 of JBAHVQ010180960.1, forward strand.
TCGTCCCGTTTTTACACTAGACAAATAACATGAAAGACGCATTATTCATCCAGACGCATAATGCATCTCCAGTATAAAAACGGCCAATATCTCAAACTCCTACGAGACGGGCACCTGTACGAGCCGAAAACACGATCGATCATTCACTTTGATATTTACCAGGATAGCTGCATCGAAAACTTGTGTTTTTTTATTGCTTACCTCAAACTAAAGACACATTACTCAAAAGTACTTGTCACTTACCTCATGCGATACCATATTTTCACTTAACCCGAATGGATGTTGAATATTTGTGAAGGATTCTTTCAGAGCTGAAACGAGCTTTCTTAGTGAGTCCTAACCGAAGCTTTTCCCACGATATAAGAGGACGGTTAACGCGCATGTCAAAAATTTATCGTGAGTCCCAAACCGCTGCTGACCGCAGATCTTCACCGTTATTGCGAGTATCAGTCGGAGTAGATCCAAAGGAGAATTGCGCTTTCCATTCTGTAAGGACGCTTTTGTACTGGTTGATTACCTCGTCCCAAGTTTGAAGAGAGGTGTTATGGTCTCCAAAATAGCAACCAACAATCTTAATGCTAGTGCTGAACTAATTTATTCCTCCTGGACAGTTTGTTCGTGATCGCCATCAACCTAACCGAAGTCCCTTGGTTTTTCCTGCCTTCATCTTTGCGTCGGACACCAGCCGTACAACTCAAAAACTCCCAGGACTTTCTAAATCCCTAGTATAGTCGTCACAGTACAAATGTTATGATGTACGTGTTGTGGAGCAATTTTTACCGTGGTTCAATTTTTTTTGAACTGGTTCAAATTTTATTTGAACTTGTTGTTGGTACAAGTTATGAACTGTTGCCTTATTTTACTCTGTCTTTCAGTTAAAATACTGTATGTACAAGCATGGTTGGGGTTGGGGTTGGGGTCGGGGTCAGGGTCAGGGTCAGGGTCAGGGTTACCGTGGGAAATACGCGGTTTTCGTATGATCGTATTTAATCTAAATGATTTTTTTCCTTTCTTTGGAATGAATTGTGACCGAAAAAAAAGTATTTGAAAAGTGCCCTGGTACCCCTTTAACATCTGATATGATTGTTTAGGGAACAAATTCACGTGATTGCATTAATATCTTATCGACATATAGGTTGTTAATAAAGTTGCAGTCATTCATATTTGTCAGAATTACTAAATAGTAAATGAAAGGTTCATAAATTGTAATATTTGCAATTGCTTTACATTGTATTTGAACAGCAATTCGAGAAGAAACTGGTTGTGAACTACATAGATTAGATTTGAATGATACTTATTCAGCAGAGTGAGCTTTTTTGCAGGCAGCTGAAAATGAAAGCTCTTTTGTATAATCTAGTTTCACATTTGTGGCTGTGCAGGAATTGAGTCTGTGCGAAGCAATTAAAGCGCTTATTATTCCGAATTGCGTTACAACTTTAGCATAAGTGTTATGGAAGGCTGTGATTTTTCCAAGCAGAAGATTGGGGTGTAATGGTGTGGTTTTATCGACAC
>JBAHVQ010180991.1:0-16358 GCA_036872915.1 Nanipora kamurai
AAAAAAATTGTACTGGTTCGAGAAAAATTAAACTAGTTTAAAATTTTTTGAACTAGTTCAAAAAAAAAAAATTGAACCATCGCCTAAATTTGCCCCACAACATATCCATGAATTACATACTCTGGCTTTCGTCAAATACATGTTAAATTGGAACAAGAATGTTAAGGCAGTCTCGGTTGTCTCACAGAGTATACTTGAGACTCTTAAAATATTTTCGGTTTTATTTAATAAAGTAAGGCTTTCTAGGGGTCTGCTCCGAGGGAATACACCTGACTCCTAAAACGAGAGTCATATTTAAATCTCTTATTAAGCTTAGATTTGTATTTGTGTTCAATAAAGTTATTCTTCCAACAAGGATTCCAATTCGACAAGAAACCATTTTCTTACTATTTTATAGACGTATCAGCTTCATCAGATTCCTTTTGCAAGTATAGTCTACCATTTTGCTGAAACATTTCGAAGATATAAAAGTCACACTCCTTGCTCAACAAGAGCTCGAATATGCCAATCCGTTTGCTTATATGCAGCCAAGCAACAAGACCCGCAGGTTCGAACCTGTCATAAAATACTCACAAGTTCGGATCTACGGTTAGAGCTGCCAGCCTAATGCTGTTACTTTCTTTCTGATGGTAGAGTTGCCACTGATGACAAAAGATAAGCTAAACTTAAATTGTGCCCATATACAATGAAGTTATTGCAAATTAAGTAGTTAGAAATTATCACGATCTCTCCCTATATTTGTCTAAGACTTAAAAACTAACGGTTCCCTGTACTATGTGGTAGTCTGGTTCCGCATACAGTGCTGGGTTTACGCAAAATCGTGCCTCCAGTGTCCCGGATAGTGAGGTGTTTTGCGTTCATGTTTATTTTGTGAATTCCTTCCTAGTAACAAATGATAAGTACCTCGTGAAGCAAATGGATGTAGTAATCAACAGATTGCAAACTAAAGGCAAGTTAAAATAAAATATATCTCACCTTTTAGTTACTAATAGTATAAAACAATCAACTGTTCACTCGTAAAACCGATTGAAATAGATTTTGAAATAGCAACTCTACAATTTATTCGAAACAAAACTAATGTAAAGAACTTGGTCTAAGTACGCAAAGGAAAAATCATCAAATAAAACTACGGAATGTAAACAAAGTACCGATTTTCTATGACTTTCTATGATTTTCTATACACTCAGGTTTCTATATGTTTTATGTCGATCTGGAGCAAAAAGGTGATAGAGCTAAACTATAAATATTGGATTGTCCATACATGCATGGTAAAGACCCAGAAGAGCTTTGGAAGAAATCGCTCTTGCAGATTCTAAATAACAAATTTCACGGAATGATCTTAATTGAGTTTTACACTTAAGAATTTGGAATTGAACCACCTCGGCTGTTAGTAACGCGAAAGTTTGGATTCAATTACCTTTCCTTAATAAATATGGAGACCGATGATAAATATCTGGACACTTAAATATACCTTTCAAAATTTTTATTCCCCAAATTGAATAAAAATAAAAATAAAAAAGTTTTGTCATTTCGACAATAAAACAGATATACAATAGAATTTCTTTAACCAATTTAGGTATATGCTGTAATACTCCATAGGAAAAGTGAAGCTGTATGAAACTAAATTGCAAAGAAAATTGTGCGGCAATTTGAAAGAAAATAACTTTTTCTAAGGAAAAAAATAAATTTATAAAAGTATACTTATTTTTTGCCGTAAAAATGAATTGATAAAGAATGCATATTTTTTTAAAGAAATGACATTCCTACCACTGACTGTAGTGCTTGGGACTTACAACTGACCTCACCATAAATTCATCCCATTAAAACCGGAAAATGATTCATAAAAGTTTTCATTAAAAAAACAAAATAAGGAATGTTCGCAACTATATAAAACAAAGAATACTAATTTTCTAGCATATATAAAAGTTAAAAAGGAACGAATACTTCCGCCCATTTTACCATCCTATACTTGGGACCAGGAAAAGGCACGTTATAATATTTATTTTTAGTTTTTTTTATTTTATATTTTATATATTTATTTTTTTTTGTATTTTTTTTCTCTTTTCCTTTTCAAATTTTCTGTCTTTCATATCAAACATTTGACAATATCCACCTCACATATTATGACAAAAATGTTGATAAGGTTTGAATTAAGCCAAAACGTACATCCGGTACAATTAACTTCACCGTAACAAAGTAAATAAAATAAATGCATTTCAGGATCTTAAGCATCTGAGAAACATAAAACTCTTTGCCGAACGAGGACACACTCTAGCATTTTATTCTGGCTAACGCTAGAAAATATTACTCATTAAAAGGCTGTCCATTTGACGGGCTGTTAAAGGGTTACATTTTGACCTTTGCCAGCCAAGGGCACTCATCACTCTAGTATTTTATATTTTCTAGCATATTTAGATGGTTTTACTCAACCTAGGGAGAGTCCTGACTATCAAAGGTCAAAGAGTGGTTAAAAGTGTGGTACGCCATTGGCAAGTTTGGCAAAAAATAACCATTGTTTTTATTAAAAAAACTTAAGCATTAATGGGGATAATTAGTAAAATTATTCATACTATGTTGATAGCTTTAAATGGGACTTCATGGTATTGAGTTGCTGTTTATCCCACATAACTCATTTAGACTGTTGTGATACATGTCTTACGACTGCTTTCATTGACGTGCATTTAAAGGTTCGTTTTGGTCAATTTCTGGTCCTGTAACCGGGAGTTTCTTACGTAACTTACTTACTGAAAATTACAACCCAAAATGGTCAGAGATATAGGTCAACATATTCCTGCAAAAGAATTTCAGAACCAACCGAAAAAACAGCAGTCACCCCCTTTTTCCAGTATCCCTCCAAGTTCTTAGTAAACTGGAATCAAGGGAATACCAAACTTCATGCGTTGGTAAAACAGAGCGTTGCCTAATTAACTGCATCAAAGAACTTGCTGCAAACCCAAATTCCGAAATACACAATCACATCCACCAATATATAAACGGCCAGCGTTAAAACACGGGACAAAGGAATCAAAATATTTAGTAATCTTCAATTAATAACGGATTAGCTCTCTGTTCTCGCCTGTTAATATAGATGTCAAAGCGTTTGAAGTACCAAAACTGGTAATGACTAAAACAAAGTCGAGACGTTGAATATTCATTTTCTAACTCATTAGTAAATCACGATCAGTAACAAAAGAAACTGTACATTTAGTGTTTTGAAACTGGAAAACGTTAGAAACTACTTGTAATTTGGAAATATTTCGAGGTCCTTCTATCCTGTATTTATATTGGACATATTATTGCTAAATGTTATGTACTTAATGGCAGTCGCATTTTGTCTTTATGATCGAAACATGCTCTAATAAAACAAGAAAAATAATCGACCAACCTGATCTTTCTCTTCGAATTACATTTACACAAAATAGAAAATAGACACTGTATCAGAAAGTTTCAGATTTCGTTGGAGAAACAGTGCTGTAATTATAACTTTGCCTTGAAGCTTTCATAAATTGATCTATAGAACGCTTGTTCATCGTGCCTGGTGGTTATATAGCGGCATGTATCATATCCCTGTGGTATGAGTTTTCTTTTACTCGCGGACAGATTTATGTCATTGGCCTCATGGATATATGATTATTTCATCAGAGGAAAGATTTTCACTAGAAATCACTTCAAAGGCGACAAAGTTGATAAATACTACTTAATACTACTGATCACAACAGTGCAGACTTGTGCAGACAACATAATAAGGAATAAACTATAAAATCTAAAAATATACTGGTAAAATTTACCTGCGTTTCCATGCAGATGAAGGACTCCTACCGTACTGTTCAGTACGTTGAATGTTATAGGTATTGAGAACGTACATGTTTCTAGCAATAGAATTTGTGCAACCCCAATTAGCAAACACAATTTTATTAAAAGCATAAATAAACTGAAAAACATCATTTTCAAAAAATCTCCTGCAAGTAAATGATGAATACAGAATCTATTTACAGATATCGGCGGCAGCAACGCACAGTTAAACTTAGCACAAAAGTTGTTTGGTTTTGACGTTTCTTTGCCCTTAACAAAAACTCTATTATGTGCGTCTTTCTTTAGCTACTAATCGACTAGAGTATGACGCACAGCATTGGCTGCAATCATTCTGAACTATCAGTATTCTACAGAGGAGTTAAGCTAGTGGTAGAGAGCCTCAGACTGCATTTTCCATCCCTATATCATAGAATTCCCTAGCGTTATTTATGAAACTACCAGTTGTAGTTCAGTCCGGCTGTTAAATTATTCTTTTAATCGATATCTTTTTTTCTCTTATCTGAAGCTTTTAAGATGCTTCAGATCTTGGCAATATAAATTCATAGAGGGTTCAAGACTAACTCAGAATGCCGACATACAGTGCTTGAAATACTAGCATGAATCATCATCTTCACCAGTGACGAAGATTTAAGACATTCACTACCCTTAGGGATAGAACTGCGGTATCTTTATCTGCTGGGTTTTACTCATGTATGATAAATAGAAACCGACATAGACAATGAAGTGTTCTGCCTTGGCCTCAACGTAGTGACGGTTTGGAGAGGTGTCGCTCGTCAATCTTAGGTTCAACTATTGCACGAAATATTCCTGGACATTTACAGTTAAATTCATCTAATTTTTTTCATCTGTCGCCCTTAATATCCACGTAATTTAATTATTCGAATAGAACTGAGAACTAATGGCGTCTGTGTTCCACATGGCTAGACAAGTGATTCAGTACTTCATTGATCGCGTGCTTGGAAGCACGGAAAATTTTCTTAACGATGTCTTTTGTAAACAGTGAACTGCACTTTAACCAGCAAAAAAAAGATAACAATGATAGCATGCGTTATCAGGAATCTCATTTCCGAAGTCAAATTAACAATCTCGTTTAGTCAATCAAATAGTAATAGTATAACTTCAAGTACAATAAAGCCTGCCAATATCGCTGTGGATGATCTTGTGCACGTCATTGGTAAAAGCAAACATTAATTGACTCCTAATACTTTTTCAAACATTATTTAAAATAATGGTAATGACCTGAAGCTTTTACATAATCGTCACATGCAATTTTCATAATGAAAATCGAAAATTGATGCGCATTGTGCACGGTACATATTAGCCTATGAAAAATTTTGGACACCAAGACCATGCTAGATTTTCCAACCTCAATGGAATACCACATGCATGCGAATATTCTTTAGAGTTGATCCTACCTGGGTATTTGAATCAATGCTATGAACGTGATATTTTGTCATCCAAACGCCAATCGAAGTATAGATGGTGGATCTGCTCCTCTAGCTGTCTATGATCGGTACCCATTTGCCACGACGTGACAGAGATGATGGAGATTAAAGTAACTAAACATACGCGCTAACCCAAAGTCCTGTATTCGATTAGAGCATGCTGCGTGCCTTAATAATTCTATTCTTAGAAGGAATTTTGTATTCTTCTACCAATGATCAACGTTCAGGTCATAATGACTCCCGACAACGAATTACAACCCATACACCATTACATGGGTTGAGCAATTAATTGCTGAAACCAAATCGTCTTGTCTGACCTTCAGACTTTCTTTTGTCGCCGATAAATCTAGGTTTTACTAGACACGCCTTTGAGTTTTTAATGTTACACTATACCTTAGCGACCAACTGATAATGTATTATCCTTTCAATCACTGAACCAACAGAATAAATAATAGATTAATAAGATGAATAGCCAAACTAAGATGATGCAATAGGTCATATTTCCTGAATTTCAATCGTTAAAGTAGGATTTACTCAGCTAGCCAGTTAAGTACTAACAAAGAAACAATAAAATGAAATAGAAGAAAGTATTAAATACATGGAAAATCAATTGGCCCGAGTATGCTCCAACCATCATATACTCCTCGTAAACATTAACACTCTTCAAAAGGTATAATAAGCTAACAGAGAGCCAATAAGACCATTAACCAAAAATATATAATAAATATTATTGCTCAAAATGTCCCAATTCCTATCCGAGAGACCTGAAAAGTAGGGGAAGACAAGCAAAGTGAAAGAACAGGTGTCGAAACGTGCATGGCGTATACACGTGCAGTGCATGTGTACAGGGTCCTACTGCTCTCAATTAAGAGCAAAATGCCAATTATTTTGCACACGGGGTTCTCAAAATATATTACGTTCTTCCAGATTACATAACGCGTTAGTAGCTTTTTATTTGAAAATACAAAGTGTCTTCATTTACACTAGATAATCTCAGTTCTCCTGTAGGTCCAGTGAGGGCCATATCTCATGGGTCCAGAGTTACTACCGGAGCAAACCATCGTACCCAAAGAAAATCTGATCTATTGTGAATGGTAGAGTCAAAATGGACAACATCCTTATCATATTTCTCATATGAAAAAGTTTCATTTATGTACAAGTAATTTTACATGCAAAGTTAGTAGTAAGCTATGTTTTAGCCACGGGAAAAATGGCAAAATTTGAAAATTTCATACTAAGGTCATTATTTTTTGACGAACGCTTCAATCAAAAGTGACAGCTGAAATATTTATTGTATATTTTTATTTAATGCTGCAATAGGACAACATATAATTTATGTTTTAATGAATTGTGGACGTCGCTTTTATACCTCCAAAACTGTTCAAAGTGGCTCTGGTCAGTTTGTTAATTTTAAACTAAGGAAAACGTTCTATTGTATGAGGGCGTTGCCGTAGACGTTGCCGTTGGGTTTCCTTAAAATACTTTTTGGAATTCCCCATTGGCTTTTCGACAAATACGTTTGTGATACTGGTTCAATGTTCTAAACTCTCGCGGTCGTGTTACACAGTGTGCCAAGGAAACTATTTTAGATGGTTTAATTTTATTTACAGAGGTATGGTCTTCCTTTAAGTGCCTTCCTCTCATGCATAAACGTGAAAGTGTGATTAACTACGCTGAGCTCAAGTTTAGACTAAACCACTAAAACAAAACAATATGCAATTGGAATTAAGAAATGAAAATACCTGAAGAGTTGTATATTGCGATTAAATTTACATATAAATGTAACAACCAGCATAAAATATTAAATAAATATCAATTAAATTTAGTAAATATCAATTAAATTCAAAACTTTCTTTGCATTTACGTCTTTGGAGTGCAGCCCTTTTCGTCAAGATGTGGAAGTATAAACAAAATCTTGCTGTCCTTTTATAAGAATCGTTCCATAATTATCATTACAATCGTAAATACAAGTACACATCAAATACATATATACCTATTTATTATTGCATGTATATATATGAGAAGGTTTCAGGTAACATGTCTGGCGTATATGTGAGTGAGTTTATCAGACTTCTTCAGACATAAAAAGAGATCTTTATTCACATCCAGACGTTTCGCCGATCAAGGCTTCTTCAGTAGGATAAACTTTATAGCAATATTTATGTGTGTGACTCTGGTGCAGTGTTAAACTAACTTGTTGGTTTCAATTACACTGCACATCGTAACGTGTGAGTCTATCACGAGCAGTATTTCGATTCTTTTTGCAATTAGTTTACCATTCTGCTACACAATTTGGAAGAAAAACAAATCATGGTAGTGAAAAGAATCTTTTGGCCAATAAATATGAATATTTATACCTTTATCTGTTTCTTACCAAGTAGCAAAATCCAAACCTGTCATACAATTCACATACGTTCGGATCTACGGTTAGGGATTTGATTGTTCGCCTTCTCACTGGTTGGACTTTGTAAAATTCAGCTTTTCATTTTTATTACTTCTAGTTTCTTCCCAGGGGAGAAATTATACAAGTATATCAGGTATAAACAACGACAACATCACTAAAATCATACAGAATGAGATAGATTTGTTTCTGTTACACTGAAGTGAAGACAACAGAAAACAGCATTTGCCAGCACAACACTGAAGTACTAGTCGTGATTTCTAAATTGGCTGAGAAACTGACTTGGAAACATAGCTCTATGTTTTCTTTGGAACAAGAGTATTACCAATATCAGTCACCTTCGAATGGTAAAATTCGGAAAAATAAGGTGTAGGCTTCCACTTTTCAACAAATAAATCCAGTCCACCCATTCAAAACTCAAAAGATAAGAACACGAATTGATAATTTCTATGCTTTTGTTTTGGTTTGAACCAAATGTAATAGAGAGTAATCCTCAAAAAATATACGGGCATAGTTTGTTTCATTAAATCGTTGATTAAAACCCAAACGTATCGATGTATATGACCATCGACTTTAGCGGTGCTGGATTTGGAAACGTAGAGCTCGAAGAAAAGGGCTCTCAGAAATATCCATAATTAGAGAATTAATTTCTCCTCCATAATGCTATCGATAGTTCAGATCATTAGACTATTACTTTTTGTGAATACTGTCTTCAGCACTGGGACGTATTTGACAGTCAGGACTGGTTTGAAGATTTTTGGTTTAATTTTCTGAAAAAGCTCTAAGCGATGCGTTTTATTACTTGTCATAGGCCAATATAAAACCAGTGTATAACTGTTAGATCACAGTTTACCGAGAATATGTTCAGGCCATCTTTACCACCAGCCGTAAGCATTTACTGCACTGCTGGAATTCGTTGATTAAGTGCTAGTTCACATTTGACAGATTATTTTACCTTATACTTGTCGTTCTGACAAATGAAAACTAGGGCATAAAATGTATCCAAACCAGTACCCGCCTATGTCCAGAAAGTGTTCAATGTTTCGCCTACTAAAAACGTTTCATGAGACACTTTATTGAACAAGCAAACAGACATGATCGAAGGGTAGTAACACCGTACATCTGCAATGTCTGGGAGCGCAGATGAATCTCACGAATGATTCAAAGTAAGAAGAAGCATTCTACTACTTACTATCCTATACCCAAAATATATTGTACTGTAAAGTTTTTATATGGTGACTGGTAATTTTTCAATCCTAAAGAAAGCACTCCCGAGGTATCATGAAATCAACGTTATAGTGTGGCAGCACCTAATGTCAGTGATCTGGTAACAGAATAGAAATATTGTCAAGCTCTGCGTAGTTGTCTCGTTGAAAGACTTTTACATATCTCACCTTCTTCATTATGCTACAAAAGAAGTCCGCTTGTAAATTTTTTGTCTTCCAAAAGAATCCAATCTCTTGCTATGGCTTAATTCTGACGTGGTTGTTGGAGCTCATGCGCAGTAAAGGAAACATACTGTAATATAGGTTATTCCAAACAACCGACGATCTAACTTTACTTAAAAAAAACGACGTGGCTTTGGCAGTACAGGGAGTCACACTGCAGACTTTCAGTGCTCCCCAAAACTTTCTTTCAAACTGAACATCACTGGAGGCCACGGGTCTGCACAAAGATTCGTGGTCAGTGTGTAACGTGATATCCGCTAGACAAGAGAATATTTATCACAATAATGCAAACTGGGATAAAGCCCGCATTTGAATGCATAGCATAAGTCGGAAACATAATACTTTTAAAACTATTACTAAATTTTACCATAAATGCCACTCATCCTTTAACCGGGAGACAATTTAATAATTCTTAGCAATAAATAACCAAAACAGGGACGATGTGGACAATGAGCCACGGGAATTTTATTCTCAATATTCTGTCTAGCTAAAATGAAGTAGGTGATGATCGATTGGAAACATGCATATATAATACATATCGTATTCCTATGAGCAAATTATAAGATTTGAAATTGCGGTGGAGAGGGATGAGATCGGATTTTTGGTGCTCTAGGATGCATTCCAAGAAGCTTGAACAATCTTTGACAAACAGGTTGAACCACTTAGGTTAAAAATATAATATTTGTTAAATACTAAGCATATGGTCCTCTAGAGTTAAATGTCCAAATTTGTCCCACATGATACTCGACGTACTCCGTGAAGTATTAACAATGAATTATGCACTAAAATTATGATAGCAATGAAGAGCTCGAAATTTAGCAAATTTGCAACATTGAATCTATGATTGTTTTGTTTTTCTTAAACCTCTCTTGGAGAAATTTCAGGTGAATACTAAAGCAACAAAACAACTGGGATAACAAAACAGAGAACATTTGACAGACGTCCTGGGTACTTGGGGCGATACCGAATATCTTGTTTAGGAATTAGTAATTGTCAACAGGATTAGGAGCAGGTGGAAACAAAAAGTTGGAAAACAGACTTTCAAACAAAGGCAGATAAAGAGAATGATATAACCTTGCTATTATGTTACCGGTTCCACGCTAGATATTTATAGGAAAAATTTACTTCAGTAAACAAAGAAGATGAAATTCAGTATCAACCTCCCGGTGTTATTGAATATCCTATGACACTAGACATATTCCAAGAAACGTGTGGTTTTGTTCACAGCTGCTTCCACTTTGAATGGTAGAGAGAATATATAGGGTTTCTTCTCAAAAATTCCATGACATTGTCTACTCTGTAAGGTCAAAATAAAATCTACGTAATCTAACAATACAAGATTGCATGTTTCGCGCAAGCCTCGAGCGACTCGGTACCTAAATACAAATGATCTATACATGTCCTTAACGGATGAAACGGTACAAAAGATTTAACAACAACTGAATAATAAACTCATCCATTTTTTCTCTGGAATTTCCCTGCTCATAATTTCATTGCGTTTGCTATCCTGAAAAGCAAGGCCGACAATACGGAAAAAGTGTTTGCATTTCTGTTGTTTCCAAGGGGATTAAAAAAATGTATCCAGAAACGTTTGATCTTGGTATTATGAGCATAAAGCACGAACAGAGTACGGGACGGCAGTCCCAATTTTCAGCTCATCGATAGCGAAAAACTTTGAGAAAAATTTGTTGCGAAACACGATTCTTTAGTTGATAGAAGACGCCAGGTTAGTCTGTAAAAGAACGTGTAGGATGTCACAATCTGTGACATCCTACACGCACACATACATCATACTCACGGGTAAAATGGTCAAATACAATAAGTTCCGTTTATAGAATAGATGTCACCATACAAACGCAATCTTCAAATACATTTGGCTTGAAAGTTTCCCATAACTGTCCAAGACTTACACAAATCTCAGAAGTAAACCAACTTTCACTTTTGTTCTGAACAGCAGCAATAAAGCTCACCTGACAGAACCAAGCATGATTCATGTCGTTGTATTTTAAACAAATTACATGTCCAATATCATATTCGCGAATTAGGGGAAGCTGTGAGACCCATTTTGGCAAATTTTTATTCAGTTACTGATCTTTAGTTAATAATTGGTTATAGTCAACAAAAATATTCACGTTTTCATCGAGATCTCACATTCATGTCACTTAGAAACTGCTCTTTCATCCACAGGTTTGGCCATATGTATAAACTCGACGGTGCTGTTCCATTCATCCACTCATCAAAGGAAATTAAACGAATGTCACAATGTTGTATGTGTATGATTATTTATGAGACCTAAATCCTCACGTGGCGTATCTATGGCTAAAAACAACTGTACAAGAAAGAGTATCAGCCTTCGTACACCAATTGACGCCTTTTCAATGCAAAATTTCTTTGGTCTCAATCCTGAAAAACCTGGTCTTTATTGCCACATCGTTAAAACTCATGTTTTGGTTTATTAATTGTTCAATGTGCTGATAAGTTCAGTTGCGCAAGTAGAATTTTATGAGAAACCATACATCCTCGAGAAACGATAACTCAAATACTAGATAATTTGAAAGGACGTGGTAATTGAAGTGATGCAAGCCATTCTGCTCTCGCAAAATTTTAGTTAACTGCTGTTTTGAAAATATTTAACTCTTTCCTGTCTGAGGACTTTCCCCTTGGCGAGTAAAATCGTCTGGCGTTAGCCAGGGTAAGATAGTCTGTCGTTAGCCAGAGTAAAATACTAGTCTCCATAGGTAACTGAGGACCTATACCGACAGGAAGGAGTTAATGACTGATTGGAGACATCATACAACATCTGATAACATTATTCTAATCTTCTCTCGATACTCTTGTCTGGACTGTTGAATTCTGTCTGGCCCTTAATTAATTCGTTTTTTACCGTAGTTTTGTTTCGAATCTTTGATTTGCCTTGCATTAATGTTAAAAGACCTTAAAAAAATATGCCTCCTCAAGACAATGAAAACGTCCTCAAAGCACCTCTTCAGCTGCCTCGATGTTTGATAGACCGGACATTCGTAGCTGTGTCTGCACCAAACTATGTTGTTTATTTCAGCTAATACCAAATTAAATTGGATAGCATTAAAAAACCAGACATGTGGTGACTGTCTGGTAATTATTTAATTAATTAAACATATTTAGAAAGTGGCTAAATTTTAAACCCTAAAAGGATGGGTTTTCCTGATTATTTTCAACATTTAATATTCAATCTTCGACATGGAAAGCGTGATGTCGCTTCTATGGCATATATTCACAAGGATTGTTATTTCTTTTATTTTTTTTTATTTACGCTTACTTACGCTTGAGAGTTGCTTGGTGACGAAACATTCGTTTTTAATTAAAGCGTATGAAGGCGTTGTGCGGGGGCTGTGGAGGTGAGAGAGGGAGGGAGAGAAGGCAAGAAAGAGCCAATGTGAAAGGGAATTGGAAAGAGAAAGTCAATGAGAAAGGGAAAGAGAGAGAAACGGACAGGAAGAGAGTGACAAAGCTTAGAAAAGAGGATGAAAGAAAGTAAGACACATCCAGGCATATTGATACGTCGCCGTACAATGCACAATGGTTTGATCCTTGCTCCAAATGCAGTCCGGTGATTAAAGGGAAACTTTCTGTGGTCATTTCTCCTTAATGCTCAGTGAGTATAAAGTCATTTGACAAATGAAAGACTTTTGCGAAGCAACACGCAGCAGGTATCAGACAAAGAACTGAACTGCTTAACAGTTAACAACAACTATGCCTCATCTGTGGTCTATTTTCAATTTCTCATGTCAATTGGTCTTGAGTTCAATGAACGGCAACCAAACTCCCTAACACTTTTGTCATCAATTATTTCGCAAGAAATAATTTACACAACCGAAAGTCGTGCCTAGAAAAATGTAAAAATTCTCAGTAAAAAATATCAGTTTATACTACTCTTATCAATAAACAGCGCAAAACATCAAACATACAAGCAACACGGCAATTCCCTCACTACATCATGTCCTTCACACATCCCTAAAATGGGCGTACGCTTTGGAGACTATGTTTTTAAATTTATGATGGTTAAACAATTTTTTTCGTGCATATGGGATAAGTGACGATTTTAAAGAAAAATATCAGATAGAAATTTTAGAGATTTGTAAAAAGTGACTTTATGGAAACAATATGACCAGACTGCTTGAAAATCCCAAACGACTTGGCTTCCATGCATCGGAATGTGAAACTATTACTTTCTGCCCTCCACCAAGATTGAGAATGTTATGTACAGCCCCGATACAACGTTGTGTCTTTTTTTTGTGGTGTTGCCGGGTCATGCTCCTTTGAAAAAATTTATAGTTTTTTGAACATTGAAACCGTATTCTTAGCGCGTCAAATGACCTAACTGTACAGGAGTTTGCATTACTTTCTGTTAGGTGTACATTACCAGGCAAGAATGGCATATTTACTGAGCGAAGTGTGGAATTCTCAGACCAAGAGGCTTTAGATGAACATTTTTAGGGTTCTAAAGGTATAACAATGTGAACGTCCCTGATAGTTATCGAGTCGCTAAAAAGGGTCCGTCCGATTTCAAAGTCCTGCTGGTTTTGCTCAATAATTTTTACTTTCTTGTCCGATCATATCGATTCATATTCGATGTCTCTCAGGCTTTTTCACAGACATGTGAACTACTTTTGGGTTGTGTTCTACCTCACCACAGTCTCTTTTACCTATAGCTCTCGAGCAAACAGCCGACCTAGGTTAGTGTTTTGAGGACTCATTCTAAAGGGTCGATTACATGGAGCGGGCTGGCCCAGTTTCTACATAAAAGATATAGTTTTTTAACATCCCGGCAGCCGCAACCGGGCTACCCCGGTTAACCGGGATGAAAAAGTCCATGTAATCGTTTCATCCCGGCAAAGCGGGCTGGAATTTTTGTAAAGAAGCTCGTTTTCTCAACATTTATTACACAAAGACGGCTTACAAGAAACAAGTTGCTGCTAATAAATAACAAAAAATTCAATTAGAGCATTAAAGCTTCGTATTTGTACGGTTTTTCGTTTCGTGAAGTAAACAAACGGTATTCATTTCGACAAAGTGCATAAACAGAAATGAAAGCATATAATTGAAGATGGAGTGAAATACTAAGCATAGATTTAAGATGCGACATTACCGTGAGAATCACTATAAACGTATTTGCATTTTGTCCACCGGGCTGAAATCACCCATGTAATTGCTCAATAAAATTCATCCGGTTAATTGGGATAGACCGGTTAACCTGGCCAACCCGCTTCATGTAACCGGCCATTTAATAAAACTTTGGCTCGAAACGAGATGGTCTGGAATCTACGGTAAAAAGCAGGTCAGAACAAGATTTTTTGCGTGCCAAAGTTTAGCAAGTCTTTTTCTGGCAATTTTTTTAAAAAGCTACTCCGTCGAACAACATCTTGTAAACTCAATATTTGAGTTATAAAACAAGACGAAACTAACCGTGCTGATATTTCGACTTTATTTCAATGTTTAACAATGAGTTTGAAATAAAGTCGAATTAATTATCACTTTGATCAGTTTCGTCCTTGTTTTAAGCCCTGGGCAAGCGGCGCATGCATGACGGTCGATGATAGTCGATGATAGTTGAAACTTTAATTCCGGATCAGCCACCAACTATCACGTACTATCATGCACTATTATCGACAATCATGGACTATCATTCACTTTGAGCATGTTCAAATTTTCCATGGTAGTCAATATCATGTAGTTTTCCCGTTTGGCCACTCGCCGATGATAGCTGATAATAGTTGAAGATAGTTGGAGGAAATAAGTACTTAAACTCAAGGCTTTAGAAGTCAAATATTGAGTTTACAAGATGTAACAATGGTTCTTCGGGTATGTATTTTGCTCTGTTACTAAAGACAGTGGCGTACGTAGGAAGCAAGTTGGGATTGGGGGGGCCGATCTCACGAGGCGCCACCGTGGTTAGCGCGGAGAGAGAAACTTTTTAAAATGTGGAGTCTCTAAATCGCCGGAAACGGCATGTTTAGAGTCTCATCTGAGATAAATGATATAAACTTTTCGAACACAGATATTTTATTGATTTATACACGAGCTTATATACCTCCAAAATTCAAAAAATGTCATCACATTTTCCAAATTCAATTATTTTGGGGGGGGGCCGAAAGACATCTCGGCCCCCCACGTTTAATATTGGGGGCTACGGCTCCCGCGGCCCCCCCGCTTCCTACGCCCCTGACTAAAGACTTGGTCAAACGGCGCATGATAGTCGATTTATATGGCTTAAGAACGCAATTTTCCGCAATTGACCATCAACTATCATCAGCGTAAGGTCAAATGAGAAAAGCTATCTTCGACCACCATGAAAAACTTGAACATAATAAAAGTGCTTGATAGTCGACGATAAGTCTATAACAGTCTGTGATAGCGCATTACAGTTTGTGGTCCAGTGGAAGCAAGAGTTTTAACTATCATCGACTATCATGTTCCTTTTGATAAAAGCTTAGGAATTACCTTCAAACAATATGCATATACAAACTAAAGTTACTTACGTTGTCTGCATGACGTTTTTTACAATCTGTTCGGTAAAAATAAAGCAGCCAATAAATGAAATCACTAACTAGGATCGTAGCTGGCGCCATGCCACTGCAGTGACAGTATTTTATAAATACAGCAGCCGGTCAGGCTTTTTCTTCAGATTTTTATTTTTAACAATAGAAACAGCGAAGGAATGTATTAGTAGAGAAGAAAAGCATAAAGAGTAGAAGAAATAAAAGGACAACATAAGAAAGTTAAGCTAAAGTACATGTAGACTACATGCGCATCATGTCCATGTAGTCCTGTCACTGACACCAGCATTAATGATTATGTTGTCACTGATCAGTTTCTACTTAAAATGCTGATGGGTTCTGACTCAGAAAAATGCTGCATATTGTATTATATCACACTTTACAGCCTTCAGAATTCTTTAAAATATTCCCTCAAATGCATAAAATGACGTTAAGGAGACTCAGAATATCAGAAATTTTTTCCGGTGGAGCATGTCTCCAGACCCTCCTATAGGAGATCTCTTGACATAATTTAACAGACAACTTGCAGTGGCACTTCCACATAGGCCGCGACGGTTACAACTAACTCGAATTAATAACTCTAATAAAAATGAATCCTTTCATAATAAAGTTCCCAATACTTATGAACAATACTCTTCATGAGTTTTGCAGTTTGATACTGTTAAAGTCTTAGGAAATTTTTGCTGATCAAACTGTGGAACGCCAAGGACTCAGA
>JBAHVQ010181012.1:0-16352 GCA_036872915.1 Nanipora kamurai
TTGACCCACGACCAGTACCGCATCAAAGTTGATGGCTCCGGCAGACTAACCCTAAGAAACCGCCGCTTCCTTCGCACTTACGCTCCTGCGACACCCACCATCGAGACGTTTCACCCCACGGGGAAACGCAGCAGCGCCCCCCAGGAGTACGAACACCATCAACCCGGTGCATCTAGTTCCCACCCCGGAAACCCGGCCCCGCCGGACCCAGAGGTAGAGACTGGCACTCAAGGAGATACCCCTACCGAGCCACCGCCCACTGCAGCCAGCTCCCCACCAGCTGACCCTCCCAAACCACCCCAAGAAGACTTCGTCACCACAGAACCAGGATTACCAAGTGGACCCAACCTGCGTCCCGCGCCGCCAACTTAACCCGCCAAAACGCTACGAGCCAGAGACGGGAAAATGGACAAGTTGAGTCCGCGTCGCTGCCCTGTGGCCAGTGCACCTCCTCGGACTGGGGGGAGATGAAGAGTCTAGCCGCTGAGCCATTGCAGGCTCAGAGTTGGCCGCTGGCCAGCTAGTGGAGAGGCCGGCCATCTTGGATTTTACGAACTATTTACTTGGACTTCGTTCCCGTTTTTTATGTAAGAACTTGACCTTATTCCATTGATTTCAGAATCATTTCGGATCATTAATGTACAATTATTATTTGTAGGTCTCTTTCATTGTTGTGATTAAATAATTTGAGTCAAACAAGGAGGTCTTTCTTCACGTTGTCCATGTTCACTAGCCATTGATTTGAGGAGTGAATAAGAGCAGTTTCGGTGGAATGTTGACATACACCAACGACTCATCAATTTAGTCACCTGCTTCTTTTACTTTTGGGGAAATTTTATCTGGTCCAGCTACTTTGCTCGTTTTTATGTGCTTTAATTCATTTCTTAGCTCATGAGGTGATGGCTTGAAAGTGAAACAAATGATTCGTCGGGGTAACATTGATGAGAGGGTCGAACGAACACTGTGGAATATTTTTTGCTAAATTTGATCCAATATTTGTAAAGTAACCGTTTAAGGTTTCAGCGATACATTTCTCATCGACAATATTTTCTCCATTTGCATGAAGATTGTTAATTGTCGTTGTTTTTGACTGTTTATTGTAAAGTTCATTTACGACTGTCCAGGTTTCATTACTATTTTTCGCATTACGCAGTTGTGCATCATAGAACTCGGTTTCAGTCTTTTTAATTAAATTGTTTACTTGATTTCGACATTTTTTATAAGCTTCATTATCGCTGAAGATTAAAGTTTCACGGCTTTCCGTTTTAAATAATCTCCACGATACCTAAGTTTTGTGTAAGCCATGGCTTATGTATGCTTTTGATCTTGCGATGTCCAATAGGTGCATGTTTATCTGAGACCCCCAGGAACTTAGTTTTCCACGTTTCCCAGGCTTCATTGGGATCGGAGATAGAGTTAACTAGACTTAAAGCTTGTTTTAGATCATTTTGAAATATGTTTTTATTAAGAAGTTTAAATTGTCTAGATTCAATTAATTTGTACCTCTCTTTAGGAATACATATTTTCCTGCTGACATAGACCATGCAGTGGTCTCTTATTCATTCATAGATTAATTACGCCGGCATCAACTTTCTTGTTGTTGCTAGTCTGTGAAAGAATGACATCTATGAGAGTGCTAGAAGAACTTGTAATTCTAGTTGGACTTTTTATATGTTGGTAAAGCTGATAAGTGTTCATGAGATCTGTAATTTTGTTCAGTAGTGAACTGTTGCCCTGCTCCAGACGATTGGAGTTTAGATCTCCAGTAATTATCAACTCTTTTCCTTCATCATCTGCTTTTTGTAAAAAGTATTCAAAGTCATCAAATAGTTCCATTTGCGAATTAGGTGGTCTACACCACGTAGCAATTAGAAAAGGTTTACTTTTTATCTTCAGAATTTCAACACAAATTAGTTCAAGGTTATTGGATAGTAGGTCACCACGCAATATGATATTTATACTTTTTATGTAAATTGCAACACCCCCGCCATTTCTATTTCTGTCCGTTCTCACGATATCATATCCGGGTATCTCAATAACATTGCTATTAATTGTACTGTCTAGCCTTGTTTCATTGATAGTTAGTACATCAAGAGGCTGGTCCAGCATAAAGACCATTAATTCATCCACATGCTTAACCAGGCTGCTGATGTTTAAATGTCTAATTTTAAATCCTTTTGCATAACGGCAAAAGGTGATACATTTGGATTCGAGTATGTAGGGCTGAAATTACTAGTTAATTAAGAGTTTAACTTACTGGAGGAGCTGTGTTAAGCATGAGCAAATTTTAATATACACTAAAGTGACTTAGCGCTCCTAATAGAGTTAATAAAGATTTTGGCTAAGATGGATGTTCCTTGCCTGGTTAAGTGAATTCCATAAGGGTTAAGATAATTACTCTTAATGTTGTCATGTGAAATGGTTTCCCAATTCATGAATTTGCATGCTTCAATAATTCTATTATTTACCTCCGATACCCTTATTGCAAGGTTAGGCTGGTCTGCACGGGTTATTATCTGAGAGATAATTAGCCCGGTGTTTAGAAGGCTTTCTGTAATCTGTTTCCCAAGCTGATATATTTTATCCGCAATGGTTTTTGGAGAGCTACTCTTGATGTCATTGGTTCCTGCATGGAGGATTATACAAATTGGAGATGACTTAATTGTTGATTGCACATAATGTTCCATGTCATCTAATCTCGCTCCAGAATGAAATGATTGTGCAAACAATGAAAAAGTAGGGGACCTCCGGTAAGAGTTTGTTATAATACGTTCAATGTCCCATGTGGTGGACCAATTATACATCATTGTACCGAAAAAAAATCATACTGGTTCAGAGTACCGATTAACTTTAGAGGCTGGCGCAATGTTTGACGATACTACTGCCTTTCATAGGCAAGACATCAGTTGTGTTATTATTTAATGCACTGTTTAATTATAAATTAGGAACTAATATTATTTTAGTGTATCGCAAGCATCGATGCAGCACTCCATAATCTCTATCCAGTAATTTTAAAACATGGGCATTGACGAACTGACGAATCAACCTCACTTTATAATTTGCTACTGTCTTAATAGGGGCATTTGAAAGTTTTACTCGACGACGCGATTAATTGTACGGATTGATCAGGAAAATATTAAATTTTTGATATTTAAGGAAGTATTATTCGAAACACGACGAAATCCAGGGTCTAGTATGTTGCAATGATAATTTTAATAATACAAGCAGCCAGTGAAGCACTCGAATGCTAATGATCCAGGTTATGTCTAGAATTTAGGGGAAACTTTTCTTCGTTTTAAGGCTTTCAAATGACTAATCAAAAGTTTAAATACATGTTAGAAAACACCAAAAAGTTTGCACACTGGTGTTTTCATACGTCCAACCTTCACCAACACAAAAATGTCAGTGCAGAAGCAACAGTTTGGTGGCATTGGTTTCCATAACCCACCGTTTGGTACTCTAATCCTGCTTTATCAAAGAAATGTTTCGCAAAGAAGGATTATTATGACAATGTGCGATAACTAGATTTTTGCAATTTTTGCCGCGATTTTTCTCATCTTGATGCATGCGATCGAATGCATTAACTCACGAAAGTATTGGACTATTTGGACAAAGCTTTATGGTTCGGCACTTTTGGGAGCGAGTCCATGCGATCACATGATTCAGGATGAGAAAAATTGCAGCACAAATCGCCAGTGTAAACGGGCCTTTACAGTCTAGAAAACGCTAAAAGCCAAGGGAAAATTCTGCCACACCTTCTAGTAGCCAGTCACGTGTAAAAAAGGGATATTCAAAAGTTTCGATAGATTACAAAAATGTAGGTTTCAACTCAAAATTCGAACAGAAGAGAACGAAAAATAAAAAATTGGAGAATGGCACTGGTGTCCTGAAAAAAAGACTATTTTAGGATATTTAAAGGGTTAAAGCAACGTCATTTTTGTGCATTTGACATAAAAAATCATGAGTTGCATACGTGGTTTCATTGGTTCATAGCAAAGGACAATCGCTTGACGAACGTTCACTCGTGAAATGCGAGTTTGCCGACCCGAAAAAGTTTCTGAGGAAGTTGGTGAGAATGGGGACTCGTTTTATTTCTTGACAGCAGTTTGCCAACTGTGGTTGCGACTTTCACACAAGAAAACCTGATGACTGTAAAACCCGTTGGCAAACTTTAGTCCTTTAGTGTAAAGGTGCCTTTATGTTCCAGTGAATTCGTGAAGTTTATTCTTACCGTTTCATCTGTCGTCAGGGGCTAATGGCACAAGGCTGACAGGTGTGCAAAACATCGAAAATATATGTTAGAGATTCACGAACCTACACACGACATATTATCACTGATTTCCGATTAATCCTTTAAAAAAGCACTTTTTCGTCTGTCTGAGACCTCGGTCATTCCTTTTCATACTCTGAAAAGAAAATTGGCAATCTCAAAGAAACAGCATTGGAAAACTGTAAAATTTAATCTTGGTGTTGCTTCATAGAGCCTGACATTACTCCTCACAGGATCTTTTATACAACACCGAAATTGTAGCGATCATATATCTTGTGGAAATAAGGAGAATTATTTACCATAACGAAAAACAAATTTTAAATTTCATGCTGCATTTGATTCAAGAATTAAAACATAAAATAGTATTTCTTTATTCACAATTTATCGGATTAAAATCAGACATATATTATATTTTATTATTCAGATTGAGGCGTATATAAATAAATTATGTTTTGAATTCAATGCACATAAATTTATTTTTACACCTATTTCATTTGTGAGTAATGTTTACAAAATGAGTGGCCGTTCTGCATCGGGATATACACACACGAGGCGAAGACGAGTTTTGTAAACTATGTAGAAAACATTCATTATTATGGCATTATAGATTAATATTTAGTTGGAAGATAAGCAAGTTATTTATATCCGTAAAAGTTCAATTTGAGTGTGCGAGAGCTTATGCAAAACTGGTTGATACAGACACTAGTATATGATACAGAACTGATGTCTATTTAATCAGTTCTGGATAATGGTACATAGAAACTGATTAAACCTTAGGTTCTTTTGAATTTTCCTCGTGAATTGTTAATGAGTACTATAAAATATTATATGGCATTTACTCGCGTAAATGCCAACCTGGCAGCAGGGTAATTACATATGATGATATGTGATATACGAGCGGACATTCGTCTATGATGAAATGCATCATACATTTGTTCATTTTCATTGCCCTCTCAGTACCACAATTTTGTGACGAACCAGGTTATACGAAGGTATGTTTCACTGAAGTTAGTGTTAGGATCAGTATTATGGCTAGGGTTAAGATCAGGGTTAGAGTTAGAGATGGGTTTAGGGGTCGTGAAAAGTCTAAGTGTCATTAATCGAGGTAATGCATTTGCTCGTTAGGATAAGCATTTGCTAAACAAACATATTATGTATTTCATCATAGACTTGTCTGTTTCCATGTCATATATCATCACAGTAATAGAGGGAACAACCTGAACCTGGTCAAGGTGCATGTTCCACGTAACTTTTATTGCTGTTGTTGCACAGGCTATCAGGCTATCAACTGTCACCCTTACCTTAACTTTTACTTAATCCAGACTTACAAAAAATTGATTTTCTTGGATAGTTGTTTTACAGACATTCTTCCTAGTATCAGTGCTTCTAGTTGTTTTAATGAAAGATTCCTTGCAAAACTGTATTTTGCGAACTTGTACATGCCAGTAGTTCCGTTACAATATCCTGAAAATCTTTTCAGCCAATTATTTTAATTTTTAATTTTTACTTCTATTTTATTTTATTTTGTTAGTTTCACCATGTCTAAAATACAGAAGGTGACTGACATAAGTAACAACAAATTCAACAATGCCAATGGCAGGGAATCGGCAGCAGCGTTAGCCGAATACTACGGGACCTAAGCGTACGTATAATTTATCCTTATACCAGGGAATGAGATCAGTCAGTGAAAAATTTAAGGCAGCAATTAATTTTTTGTCGTGACTGGCAAGCCTGAGTCAAAACGGAGTGTAATTACCAATCTAGCTATACAAATGGAAAGTGCCCAACGAATTCTATACTAAAGTCTTAGGAAATTTAAGAAAAAAAAATTTCAAAATTCGAATTCTATACTGTCACGCAGTTGTTGGAAACGTTCATTCTCGATTGTTGAAATATACGTAAGAACTTCTCTGTCGCCTTAAGTTATGCCATTATTTGCTGTCGAAGTAAAAATACTCGGTCGTGCATTTTCTCCTTAATGCTAGCCAAGACTGAACGCTCGACTGGTGTACAGTTAAAAAAGAATAGGCAATCTCAAACCAAGAAAACATTTATTTAACCGATTGAGGTGATTTTAAATGGACATTTTTTACGGTGCATTTGCAAGATTAAGGGTCCGGTCGTGCAAAAAACGTATTATAACCATTTCAAATCTTCTAATCATAATTATATTATTAATTAAAATCATTGTTTACAACTAGTAGTTTTATCAGGAAGATAGTGATAAGCAATCGAAACTCTTGTCGCTCATAACAAATAGACAATACGGAAAAAAATTATTGAAAAACTGCGTATTTTAAATATAGAAGCGACAGATTTGGTGTGATTGAACGTGATGTAGTGAGCAAAATTAGCTACGGGTCCACTTCAGTTCCGTCACATACAATTCGGTGCAGATGAGTTGAATGACCTGGAAAAACTGGAAAGAGCAAAGCACGGTTTTCAAGAAAGCAAGATGGTACGCAGTCAAGTTAAGGCAAGTTGGCATCCAAGTTATCGGACATTATCGTTTTCGATCATTTGTAGTAATGTCTCTCATTTTCTTTCGATAAAGTTAATTCTTTCAAGTCAGCGGTAATGGAGGGAATTTCCCTTGCCTCATTGGTGAGCTAAATTCTTTGTCCCCAGGAAATATTTCGTATGTCAAACAGTAACGTTTCAGGATTTTTAATACCGTGAGGTCCCTGCACCACCTCTTTTTCAGGCAAGCAAATTTTTTTTATTTAGTTTTTCTCTCTTTCAGAAATCCTGGTAGTGCCTCGCTGCTTAATATTTTACTCTGGCTAATGCCAGACGATTTTACACGTCAACAGGAGACCTAAGGCCATGAAAGAGTTAACTTAGATATATAGAGATTCGGGTAAAGTTAGCCATTCCCTCGGGAATAATTTAAGCAGAATGCTGCGTAGGCAGTGTAAAACTATTAAATGGCCAAAGCTGACTTTAGAAGAAATCTAACTTTACGTGTGAAGGCCTTCCTTCAGAGGAAAAATAAAATTTGAATTAAGTCCATAGCTGATCTTATTCACTTAGCTGCAATAATTATCTGTTTCAGTCTGTTTCATGTAAAGTCTAAATTAAGCAAAGCTTCACGGTGAAAATCGTTCTTGAAGTTTAGAGCTTGGCGTTCAAAGGTAGTTTGGGTTGGAGATCCTTCAATTTCAAAGCCAAACCGGTATTTCCAGATACTTTCAACTTCCCTTGAAAGAATGCCTAAAATACAAACAGATTGGGCGTTGGCAAAGAAAGCAACGAATCATGGTATAAATCATTATGGCGTAACTAATACCATACTTACTGTCTGAGGATTTAATTTTCCACACATCAAATTTACAAAGTCGCTGTCTGTAATGGTTATAGTGCAATCGGCGTTTCCTGAAATTAATTTTATTGTCCATATTAGGTTTTTCAGATATGAAGCAACAAGAATAAATTATTTTGATTAACTGGCCACAAATAAATTAAAATTTGAAATAATTGAAACAAGTTAATGGAGAGACATTTGGGGTTGACTTTCGTAGTGTCAGATTGCCAAGAAATATTCACCATGATATTTCAAGCAGTACTTCCTCCAAGAAGATTTTTCTTCCAAATAGTTGTGGCGAAAAACTTTTATGACTACGTTTTTGGAAAAAAGAAAGGAGTTTAAAGTATTTTATCTGACTAATGACTGCCATTGCAAAAAGCACATTTAGCCAGAAAAGTTGTCGTATTTCGTCAGAAAGATTTCAGTAGATTAAGGTTACAACTTATGATATATGTTTATTCATCAACATTCTCACCGCGTCCTCAATCTTTGAGTTACGTCTCAAATTTAGTATGTACAATGATAACCAAATGTTGAAGCAAAAATTTCAACAAAAATACAATACACAGAAACCTTTCGTTGCAACCGGATTCTTTTTAATTAATAGCACCATTAAACCCATCAGAATTTGGGAATTCTGGTTTAACTCAGAAATTTCCAAAGCAACATATTTGTCATCTTAAATGATGAAATAATGAAATCGTGTTTGCATTTTTTTTGACCGGTGTTGTATTTCCTTAGATATTTAGCATACAAGTTGACTCCTCTTGTCTTGGTGGGAAGGGTGAAAAGGGACGAATACAGATTGAAAAATATCGCACTAAAACTAAAATCCGAACACGGTTTTCCTCCTCTACGATTCTTCAACATTCTGCGAAAGTTTAGAAAGAACTGGATAAAACGTGAGCTGAAAATTTCTTATTTTGTCGAGCGAGTTAGAGAATATTTGTTTTCTTTTGGAGAATTTCTATTATACTCCAAAGCATTACAGAATTTTTGATTGTATATCAGTCGCCTGAGATATGAAAATCTAAAAAATAAGATAAAGTCATTGTTTTATCACATTAAATGCCGAACACTAATCTGATTCATTACTATCATATCGTGACTTCCACTTAGGCAGTACATACAACAATCATGTACCTTAGCGCACCATCTGAGTGTTGCATAGTAGCTCAATAGTTAGAGCGTCTCATCGGTTATCAGAAGGCTGCGGGTTCGATTCCCATATAGGGCTCAAAAATCGTTTTTCTGAGGTAACAAGCTTGACGAACGTACGTTGGTCGTCCGTTTTATCATATAATGTAACCTAAATAGGACTTCATTAATAGCAGCAATTGTAGTAGCAGCAGCAGCAGCAGAAGTTGCAGTAGCAGTAATAGCAGTAACAGCAGTAACAGCAGCAGTAACAGTAGTGGTAGTAGTTACAGTAGCAGTAGCATTTGGATATGATATGTGCATTTTGATGTTATAATGAGGACACATAAATTTCGCACCAAACCAGCGTGTAGTGGGTAGCATGAGTGCTATTATGAATATTTCCCCAAACGCAACTGGTATTTTTCATTAAATGTCCGAAGACAAGTGTTATTTTTCTTTTAATTCAACCTAAATTGGTTTTAAGTGTGGAATTTTTTTAAGTACCACACAGTGTATTTTTTCTAATTACAACACATACCCGATTTAAGATCGTATTTAATGAAAATCCAAATTAAAGAACCAATCAGAAACGAGTAAAATAAAGTGAGATGGGATTAAAAACCTAACAGGGTCATTATAAAAGTATATATAAGACGGCTCACTCAACATTCACTTTACGAAAGGTAGGAAACGTTCGTATATAAAGAATTCACAAATACTTTGAATTTTTAGTTTGCAGTTTGATAGTATTAAAGTCTTAGGAAACTTTTGCTGATCAAACTGTGGAACGCCATGGACTCAGAAAAACTCTGAGCTCCAGACGGGACTCGAACTCGGAACCTTCTGAATGCTAGCCAGACGCTCTAACCATTGAGCCACTAGAACACAGATGGCAGAGCAATGTTACTTTCCGTATTTAAACCTGAGAAGAGCCAGTCGGCAATGACTTGCTGGAAAATTTCCCAAAACTTAACAGTATCAAACTGCAAACTAAAACTTCATATTAACATCTAACTGAAGATTTACCGACATTTGCAGTCTGAAAAATTTCCCAAGACTTTAACAGTATCAAATCCCTCCCGCTTTTAACCCTTTAACAGTTTAGAAAACGCTACAACACCTTTTGGTGAAAGTTCGTTGCGCAGCAACAAACCGTCAGTGGTTACGCGCGCCAAAATGGATTTTTTTTTGGTTGAAAATTTTCCGTAGATGTCAAAAATGTGTGTTTCGAGTCCAACAGGAGGTAGACAAAAAAAAAGAGTCCAGAGTGTCTACGCTAGTTAAACACTGATCGAAAAGAAATAAAACTGACTTAGTCGTTAAATAGTGCCAATTATGATTGAAAGAATTATCTTTTCAATGTTGATCTTATTTGAAAGTATATTTGACACGACGAATTAAAATTCACAAAATGAAGGAATTCTCTATAAGTAAACAATGGAAGCCTTTGAAACTTGGCATATGTACAGTACTAAAAAATACATTCATTTGTGAACATATGATTGTTGTCACGGTAACCTTTTGTCCGTAATCTTCTGATCGCCTGTGAGACTACATGACTGGTCGAGACTGCAGTTAGCAGTACACATGTCACTACTAAACAGTAAAATTAGTAACCTTTGCTCTTCCACCTGTCCATGCAGCTCAATGGTTAGAGCATCTCACCGGCGATCAGAAGGTTGCAGGTTTGATTCCCGTCATGGGCTCAGATATGTTTTCTGAGTTCGCAAGCTTGAGAAACACGCGCAATTTCGATCTATACATACACCAAGCTACCACATACCGCACAACATCGGCCAATATAGATAATCCCCACTTTTGTTCATAATTCAGAACGAGTCAGACCTTTGGAATACAATACCTACGTATGCTCCAATCTTCCTAAATATTTATCACAGTAAACACTGTTTAACGGCGGAGAAACTAACAAGATTAGTTATATCATTTGAAGGCTCTTGAATGAGACAAGTGGTTTCCATGGCAACAACATAAGTTGATTGGAGAAGTGCATTTTAGTCTTTATCATAAACATGCGAGGTATCATTAATTTGTACGGCTTATCTTCTGAGATATTTCTGATTTTGAGTAAATGACATCAGAAAGTAAACAATTTGCATAGTTCAAAAACATGAATACCTCTGGAACGACCACGAGATATTGACAAATTAAGAACGCCATTCTTCTTCCTATCAAATGCTTTTCTAAATAAGATCAAAATTGCGAAGACGATCTTTCCATCGCAGTAGCTCTTGAATGCCAGGTGAGATTACCAAAATTCATTTCAATTAGCAAAACCAAATTCTTGCACCAATAGTGATCTTTAATTTCAGATCTTTCGTCAGTATGTGAAACACTGTTATGTAACGAATAGGTTTCTGATCGTCCAATCCATAGCTACATGTTTCTAGAAATTTCTAGTAATGCCATAACAAATTAAAAGTTAACATAATAATCTAGTGCCAGTTTCATTTCTTTGGGAGAACGTGGTAGAAAACGGTCTCCATTCAAGAGAAACGACGTTCTCCTTAATGAAAATGAAACAAGTGGAAATGTTTGATCGTTGCTTAATTTCTACTTTCCTTCGCAATTATCACAAATCCACCTAGCTTTTCCTATTTTAACGCATTTTTATAGATGATCAAAAACACAGTTAAGCTTAAGCAATCAATCTATAAAACAAGTTCAGTAATTAAAAATATATTTGATAATAAACGACCATGGCTAATATAATAAAACCTCTTCTGTAATTCCAAAAAAGAGTTAATTGTTTTAGTCGTGCATGAGATACACAATCATTTCTTATGATGTTTGATTATGGTCCATATATCTGCGTTAATGTCCCCTGCCTTCTACGTAAGCTAATGAGTTGCTCAATTAAAGATGGTGATGAGTGCGTAACTGAGAGAAGGAGCACACCTTTATAAAATTTCTTAAAAAAAGATGAAAACTTGCCTATTTATACAAGTACAATTACCTTCTACATAAGTTAATGTGTAGCGCAATTAAACATGGCGATGAGTGCATAACTTAGAGTAGCAGCGCACCTTCATAAAACTTCTTAAAAAAAGATGAATACGTGTGCATTTATACGAATACAATACCGCGTGAGCACAATTCATATGCTGTTCATTCGAGCGTTCCCTCGTTTTATTCAAAGCGCGTCGTAGAAAGTCCCGTTTAGTTTATCGCGTATAAATGGTCCTTATATCTTCAGCTTACCGTTAAAACCATATTTTACCGATCCATTTCCATTCTTGACATCTACCATCCAAACGCCACTCTTTCCACCAGGACCATTAAGAATTTTAAAGGAAAACATCGCCTTTATTTTCTTTACATATTGTACACCATCCTGTTAAATAAAAAAATAGGAAACAACATTCTAGACCAGCTACTGACAAGTCGATTAGTTTTCGTAGTCCTGAATAAAAGTTGAATAGGTTTTTTTGCCTATTTCCTGACGCCCATTTGCTGCTAAAATCGTTTGGAGTTAACCAGAGTAAAATACTAAGAGGTCGTTTTTTAAAAAAGTAAAGATGTCTTTATTCATACCGGGTAACTCAATCAGTTAGGCTCTTCTCCGTAGAAGTCCAGTAATGGCCATCCCTCACCGGTTCAGTGTTTCAAGAGAAGAAAACCGGAGTATCTGGAGAAATCCCGCGAGGCATGGTAGAGTGACACATGTGACCATGATAATTTTAATCAGAAAGCTGCACAGAGCCAGGAATCAAACCCTGGTCAGTGATTAACGTTTACTGGTGCAAAGTCTCCTATTGACGAGTAAATCGTCTGATTGCAGCCACAGTAATATACTAACTGGTCATCATTGTCACGAAACCGGTTTTATTTCGTTCTTGACGTAAGGTGTCCTAGTGACGGGTAAAATCGTCTGCCAGTAGCCACAGTGAAGTATTCGGGATTGTCAATGTGTGAAAAGTAAACAAACTTTATACTTCTTGATCCTAAAGTTTGAATTCAAACGATGTACTAAATTGTACCGAAAAAAAAAAACATACTAACAGCTTCTTAATATTTAGCAAATATTAATCGAAATCACGACACAAAAAGACTGGGGAAGACATACATGACTGATTCCATTGCCACAATTTTATGCCACAAAATGTGACAAAGAACTGTTGTTACAATCTTTCTAGAGTTACAATACACGACATTTTTTTTCTCTAAATAAGGCCGCTTTCATCTGGTGAAAAGCTTCTGACTGACGACTAGTTCGGATGTCCCTCTAGTACTATTTCGAATGTTATTGAGAAAATCATTGATTTATTGACGCACCGGTGCGGTTCTAAACGTCGTAACAAAGATATCTTAAGCATTTCAATTTTTTTAGAGTCAAATGTTGTCATTTAGCCATGGAGAAAAATTCCGAAATATCGGCGTAGTTTCTAAAATATACTTCACTTGCACGACAACTTGTCTAAATTAGAAACATTGGTTGACGTATATTTTATTTTCAATTTTGATTTATCAGTTGCATGATAAATAATTTAGTTAACTTCGCTTTGTGTGCCATTTCACAAGAAAACAATTTCATTGACATCTCTTACCACGAGGTGGCAGATGAGTTCTGCTGCTCACTAACCTTGTTTAGTCTTTCAGCAATCTCCTTAAACACTTCAGCACACTTGAAGCTTCCCCCCTCATTCTCAATAGATCTCCCGTCATTTCTACAAAACAGATATCGTAAATATTCTAATAAACACTCTTAATAATTAATTTACTAAGATCTGGTATCATGTACAATACCAAGACTGATGCTAGCCAGTTACAACACCTATTTTTATAGCTATTCAGTTTAGGTCGCCACAGAAGTCGCTAGCGGTCGTCTGGGACAAACAGACTTCGTTGCTGGGCAAGCAACTTTACCAATTTACTTGGCCAATGGAAAGGTCCAGACAAACCATCGGCTGACTTAAAGATTTCCGGGCAAGTGGAAAAGTGTGTTTGGCAAGCAAAACTTGATGTGAGAGACTTAAAGGCACTTACTGTGGGAGGGATATATGTCTCCAATTAGAAAATTATATGAAAACTGTCTATGTACTTTATATACCTATTAAGTCAGAAAACAGCAAAAATTTGGAAAAAAAAATTTCACGAAAAATTGTGTTTGGTCTGGCCACTACCTCCATGACAGTGGATAGCCGAGGATTTTTGGCAAATATTTGTTAATAAACATCTTCTATCTCCGAGATCTTAACAAAAAGATTTATGGAGGCTCTCTAGACTTTTGCTTCGGATATATTAAGGAGCATTCATATTACCATGGCAACCTGACGACATCTGCTAATCTATTTTATAATATCGTTATTTGCTTGCGTGTCTACCCTATGTTATCTAAGAACTCGAAAACGGCAGTGCGTGTTGCCGCCAAACGTATTCCATTCTCCAGAAGGTGGAAATCAAATCGGATCAAAACGCTAAGATTCCACGTGAAAAGTGCGAAAATATTTATGTCCAATGCGAAAAACCAGAAATACGTCACGGGACATTTCGTTCTGCCTTCTACCGTAATCAAGCGGATGGCTTTATGATCTGAAACAATACATGACCAACAGGTTAAAGTGGACAATTAAAACAGATTAGCGTAAAAAACCTAACGATACGTTCGCGTTGAAACGAAAATGACAAAAGACCTATCGGAGAGAGAAATTAGAGAGCCGGAAGCAACTAAGCAAGAACCATAGCAACATGACCGTGCCCACGGCCTTTCATTTATGCTTGGACAAGAAGTACGGCATCGAAGTTGTAGCGACGCAAGGGTTTCCCCTTGACCTTTAGACATGTTTACGTTGATGAGTGGAAAGTCGTGAGGGGCGTCAGGTCCCCTGACGACCTCAATTTTCATAACACCCCCAATAACTACCGACTGAAAGCGGTGACCCATCTTTTTTATTTTAAATACCACTCCAAAAGGACAATTTGCGACTGTTATAAAAGTTTAATAAAAATCTGTTGTGTAAATTTGTTTTGAATTCCAAAAGTTTGCATAAAATTTCCACTCTACAGTTTCTCTTCAAAATTAAAAAAAATTACTAAAACATATAAAAATTTGAGGTCAGTTTACCAGTTAGCTAAGTAAACTAACCAAAACTACCAGTGAAATAACTGAACTGACCAATGAAAAGATGGTCATGAACGCAGAACCAAAAATTGAAGAAGTCTTCTTAAATATCATATCCCCCGTTCGGATGTTTACGCTACCTCTCGGAGAGTTCCGATTCTACTAACGTTGGATCCGTCATATGACGATATAGAAGAACATTAAAAATGATGTTTCGGGATTTTATCAATCCTGGGAGATCAAAGACTGCTGCCGAGATTAGTATAAGTGGCCATAAACTGAGAGACACCATGACAATCCAGGAGATTTTTCAGATATGACAACAGAATTATTGATAAATCATATTATTACATAACAAGAAAATAAATTTTAAGAAAAGTGTGAAGACAGCATATTCCGAATTCGACATTCTACAGAGAAATGAAAAGAAAAAAATTCAAGCTAGAACATACGCCAAAATATTGTGGCAGAGGAATGAGAATATCCACCACCACCGTGGGATGAATTGTGGTGCTACCACTTATAATTATCAATTTTTTTCTTTGCCTCAAAAGGTGATCTTTCATCAAACGATTTTTACTGATTACTTCAAAGCAATATGTTGCCGAGGTAGAATTTCCCAGAAAGCCGTTCCTAGCAGTTATGTCATACTCGTCATCTCACTAACATTCTTTCACACTAAATTGAAACCCACTTTAACCACTTGCAAACGTTTAGCATCACTTCAATTTTTAATAATTAATTTTCAACACACCCCATTTTGCAAGGCACCGGACACGCTTTAGCATATGTTGGGTGAGATTTGAGAAGATTTACTGCGATCATTTCAAATTCACAAAAATAAAGTAGATATTAGATCGCGC
The DNA here is from genome assembly GCA_036872915.1 of Nanipora kamurai. NCBI lineage: Eukaryota > Metazoa > Cnidaria > Anthozoa > Scleralcyonacea > Helioporidae > Nanipora > Nanipora kamurai. Next base: position 15,660 of record JBAHVQ010181012.1, read on the forward strand.
AGAAACGTAAATAATTACGCAACACCTACAGGACTGTTCATCACAAATGAAGATGCTTTACTCCTAGAATTTAAACTACACCTCACCTTACCTAGTGAAGCCTAATTTAAAATTAAACAGTAATTTTACTTACCTAATTTGGCCTCTTAACGAAGGAAAACCTAATTTATATAATGCCACTACGACTGCTCCACCTAGACCAAGATTGTGTTGTAGGCCAATCACTGCACCAGGAACTTGACGTTTCCCACACTCTCCACGTAGCTGAGTGCAAAGTTCAGTGCACTGCGCAAGACCTTCCAGAATAACAGATAAACACCATATTTACTTACTTACTTACTTTACTTACGTACTTGCTTACTTTACTTTCCTTTCCTTTACTTTACTTTACTTTACTTTACTTTCCTTTCCTTTACTTTACTTTACTTTACTTTACTTTACTTACTTACTTTACTTACTTTACTTTACTTTACTTTACTTACTTACTTTACTTACTTACTTTACTTACTTACTTTACTTACTTACTTTACTTACTTACTTTACTTACCTACTTTACTTACTTACTTTACTTACTTACTTTACTTACTTACTTTACTTACTTACTTACTTACTTACTTTACTTTACTTACTTACTTACTTACTTACTTACTTTACTTACTTACTTACTTACTTACTTACTTACTTTACTTACTT